>JACGCK010000313.1:0-43897 GCA_014925825.1 Pholiota molesta
ATTGCTAATATACTACCCGTTACAGAACGTAATAATTGTATCCTAGTGAGCGAGTGCCTTGAGCTACTACTTGCCCGCTTGTCCACCAATTAAAATTTGGCTGGAGCACCACATTAGGGTTGAAGCGTTGTGAGCGGAAATTTCCATAAATTTTAGGCTATGCGAGGTACTTAATGCGGATGTATTGCGACTCGAGCGGCATCACTGCTAAATAAAACAAATAAATATGAATATGCGTGGATCTCATGTTCCAGAGATTAGATACAGCATGTACATAGATACCGTCATATTGAGTTGAAGCGTTGCGGAGCGGCTTGACATGACATCATTTGTGTCCCATTCACATGCTCCGTCGTTGCTTCGGAGTAGAAATATTATTCTCCCTGAAATATGTCGCTATTTTCCTCTTGTGTGATTGTGATGCTCAGTAGTGAAAGTATACTATTCTTATTCTTAGAAGGAGGTTGAGATAGAATTTACATTACAGCACAATCATTTATTCTGAATAATCTCCATGCTGAAATCCCGCTCAAAAGCGAAAGAGACAGTCGCTTTCTACCAGCCTACAAAGCTAAATCTACTAATCACGCAGCCTAGCCATGTCCTGGGACACAAAAAACTCCTGTTTGTGCTGCGCTACATACAGAAATAGACTCGCCGTGTGGTTCCGCCATTTTTCTGTCATTGAAAACTCCAGAGAAGCCTGAGAGTTCGAATATATACATCCATATGGGCTAAAGCAAAGGGAGTCTTTTTTGAGAAGCCATTGGTTGCTTGTTGCCGCGAGCAAACGAGGCCAAGTGCTGTGCGTACCGTGCCACTGATTTAGGCGCCGGCGCTGATTGTGCCGCAGCTTGTGCATTTGCATTACACACAAACAAGCGGTAGCTCTCATACTTTCTTATATCTAATCTGCTATAAATCGGAGCTTTCGTTCCAGTTGAACAAAGACAGGCATTCAGATAGTGTTCATCATTTCTATAACACTGCGCTCCTGCTCTCCGAATTCGCTATTTGAAACGCGGAAAGAGTATCTATATCAAATCAGGATCATTACATATGTGTCTACAGTACTAACATCTTTCTCTTCGTGTGGCGACCGCGATGCGGCGGGATGTACAAAACGACGGCGACATCAAGATTCAATCAATCGAATCTCAGAGCTTGTCCTCTCTTGCGAATTCAATTGGACGCCTCAAAAATGAGGGAATACATAGCTCCAACAAGCCTCTATTGGACACCAGGAATTTGGAGCGGCCAGACGGGGGCAGCCAAGGATAGCCGTACCGAACATGACCCTCTCCTCCCACCCCGTTTCGCGTTTCCAGTCCATTGCGCATCGCACGGGGACCTGAAAAAAACGGCATAGAACCCCGTTATTAGCGCCATCAAGGGTTCTCTCGGCTGCGTTGCCAGCGAAGATGGCGCGCTAGAACTTTCCGCTTGCAAGAAGATGCATTTGCTGAATGCTTGGGTTCGGCGCATTGCACGGATTAAGCACTCTGGTGCCATTTCCGTCTGGTTTAACGACATAGGGGTATAGCCTAACGGGTCAGGGGTCACTGGGTATGTAGGTAGCGATGATAATTGACCGCTGCACAGATGAGGTTTACAATTTGGAAAATGTGAAAACATGAACTTTAAGCTGAAGAATGAATAAAACACAATGAAAAGCTCGCTTTTCTATATTCTAGTCATAATAAAAATGGGCTATGGGTAGTCCTATTGATCACTGGTATGGTCTACTGTTTGTCTACAAGACACAGGCAAGGGTGAGCAACGGACACGGATGAGGAAACAGAGGAGGAGACGATGATCGCAATTCGCTTAGCGTACGCGGGCCCTGGACGAGATATCCCGTTTTCATTCTATGTACGTACACGTCTACCGAAACGGTATATAAGACTACGAATGTTCCTCTCATTCCCTCACCCCGCTCTCCTCTCCTGGTCTTCTCTTCTCTTCTCTCACTCTCCCTCGCCGAGTTCGGCACTGCCCTCCTCTGCGCATCCACTCGTCGATGGCGATCTAGTTCGCCTGTCCTACAAGTGAGCTGTTAGTCATTATTCAGGATGAACCTGATCGCTAACGCGTCGCACCTTATATCGGCTAGCCACCTGCGCACGCCGTCTCATTCCATGCCGCGCACAGATAGCGGACAGCGTCGGGCAACAGAAACCTATAAGATAAGGTGAGCGCGTGTGCCCGCCATACGCACCGGTGACCCTACTAATGCAATCCTCCTTCTACAGATAGCCCGTCGAGCGTCGACGCTCATCTGGAACGCGTAGTAAGTAGGCTGCTGCTAATCCGCGCAGCCGTGATATTGCTTACCGCCGCCCATAGCGCTTGATAGCGTTTCCGTCCTCGTCGATTATGTGCGATATGCTGGCGCCATGCCCTTGCGCGACTGCGTCAGCGAGCCTCGGTGCTGGATAAAGCCAGGTAAGCAACGGCCATTAATAGTCTGATATTCGTGCTCACCCATACCCAGAGGCCGCTAGTACGCCGACTCGCATGCATCCCATTCGCTCCATGAGCTGGTAAGCTCGGTCGTTGTCGTCGCCTCGGCGCTATGGGCTGGTAATCTCGCTCGTTGTCGTTGCCGTCGTCCTCGTTGGTAAGTACAGGTAGGCCGTGTTTGCGCGCTGGCTATCGAATCGTCCGCATCGTCGTTCGATCCCGCGAAACCTCTGCATGTGCCGCAAGAAGGCGGCGGCGCGCGTTGACTTTAATGACAGTGAGTTAACTCCTGCAGGCTCGAATTGGCGCGGCACTTACTGATGCCCTCGGGCTGGGCCGCGCCCATAGCGCCCGATAGCCTTTCCGTCCTCGTCGATTATGCGCGATACGCTGGCGCCGTGCCCTTGCGTGACTGCGTCAGCCAGCCTCGGCGTTGGGACCGTGCTCTCCCACATCTAGAGGCAGCTAGTCGCGTGCATCCCAGTGGCTCCATGCGCCGGTAATTTCGCTCGTTGTCGTCGCCGTCGTGCTCGTGGTAAGTGGAACAGGTAGGCCGGGTTTGCGCGCTGGATATCGAATCGTCCGCATCGTTGTTCGATCCCGTAGGCCGTCTTCATGCGGCGGCGCACGCTGACTTGAAGGGCAGTAAGTGAACTCCTGCATGCTCAAATTGGCGCGGCACGCCCTCGCAGATCGCGCTTCCTGTCGTCCTTGGCCGGTTGCCCATCTCGTCTCCGTAAGTGATCGTCGCGTTGCTGGTAGGTTGCGCTCGTCCGTAACTCCTGCTACAGATCCCGTGGCTCGGCGCTCGACGCAATCGATTTGAAGCTATATCATCGTGAGTGATGTGTATACAGCGATGCAGTTGGCGGTGCACTTACTGACGTTTTCCCGCAGCCGTCGTCCCCGCACACGAGCCGCTGTCGTCCAAACCAAATCGTGCGTCGTCCGCCCCGTATGCAGTGTCGGCATCTCGTGTTCAAAGGTACGAGACGTGTCGTTGTCGTCCGTCCAACCCACGCCGTGAGTCGCCCGTCCCGTATCTCAGCGTTGTCGTCTCGTTGTTGGTTCTGCACTGGTGCCCGTGTAGCCCGCTTGCCGTTCTCTGTAGCCGTAGTAGTGTCGTTGAGCTATCTTCGGTAAGCCGTACGCTGAGAGGGGAGATAAGATGTGGCCCACACATCTAGTAGCTCCACGCTGTCCGGATTTTGGTTGTTGACCATGAGGTCGGTCCATCCGTACGACGTGACTGGCTGGCGCTCGCCCGATGTGCGCCGATCTCCTCGCGTCGAGGAGACGAATGCGCCGGGGTTGATGGCATGGTCTGCTGCCCAAAGGTATCCGCGGTTCCGCGGACGCGTTGACGGCGTGTTTCCTCGCTGGGTGTGCGCTGGCGTGTCCTGGGTGACCGATGGTTGCGTCCTTGGGAGGCTGGTGTGCAGAGTTGAGCTGGGTGTTGATGTCGACGCCGTGTTGGCGCGCTGTGACGAGCACGTTGGTGAGTTTTTGAGCTCGCAGCTTACGCGGCCGGCTTACCCGTACCCTACTGTGCGTGCAGGACAGCGTCCGCAGCCGTCGTCGTTGCTATCCAGAGAGTGTCGGTGAGGAGTTCGACGTACGTGATAAGATAAGGCAGGATCGCGAGATGGCGCCGGGTGTCCTATCGATGGTCGGTCCGTGCGCATCGTCGGCCGTAGTACACGCTCCGTAGGTCGTAGCTATGATTCGGGGATGCGAGTGTACGTGGAGGGACGGCGTCGCGGGATGGCGGAGAGGACGGAGAGCAGGATGAGAGCGGAGGCGGACAGCGGAATGGCAGGCCGGAGCGGAGCGGACGAGGCGACTGCGGATGGCGGAAAGGTTGGGGAGGGGGCCGTCGTAGAAAGTCAGCGGTCGATATGTGACATCTTCATTCTGGGTGGGCCAGTATAATTAGGGAGGGGGCCGTCGAAGAAAGTCTGTTGATCTTGCTCAGCGATTGATATGTTGTATGCCATCAACTCGTGTTCCCTCCAGCTACATTTGGCCAGCCGCGTGAACTCTGCCATACCTGTGCTTGGCCAATAGTCGGGGTGGCAAGCAAAATAAGACAAACGAACTGCCTGGGCTTGAGCTAAGAGCGTGAGGTTGAGCACTGCACGTGAGGGTGGTGGTGGCGGTGACGAGCAGCGAGCTCTTTGCTTTTGACCACCATCCTCATGTCGCATTATGGCGATATCTTCCCAACCCTCTCAGACTTTGACGTCCAGCGTGTAGCACAAGTCAGTCAGCTCCCGCAAGCCCCATCGTTCACCATCTCACCCCACGCCAGTTGATCGAACAGGCTTATGCGCCGCCAACGCCCGCGACGACACCCGACGACCTTCGCCGGCTTCAGCAGGAGCTGTTCGAGATCCAGAAGAGGCCTGAGGCATGGGGGCTAGTAGTGCCGTTGATGTCGCACACGGACCCGAACGTGCAGTTCTTTGGCGCGCACACCGCGCAGGTCAAGATCGCCCGCGACTGGTGTGTTCAGTATCAAACCGACGAAGTAATGTGCTGATATCTTTCAAGGGACATGTTTCCCCAACATCTTGCGGAAGCACTTCCCAACGCCATTCTCTCATTGACTCAGAACGCGATATCCGTGAGATGCCCCAAGTTCGTCCTGCGCAAGCTATTTGTCGCGGTAAGCGCCCTTGCCATACCTTCACAACAACGATGACTGAACGTTTGCGATATGTTCTGTAGCTCGCCTCTCTTGCTCTTAAACTCGTACCGGGACATCCTTCACGATGGCGAGATTGGATTTTTACGTGTGTTAAAGATTTGGTGGGCTCACCCGGACATATGCTGGATTTTCTGTCGATTGCCGCGGAAGAAGTGACCAGCGCAGATCTCGTGGGGCCGAGTAAGTACGTCGTTTCAGGTTTTCTGCCATTTTTGTCCTTCTTGACATATATAGGTCTCAGATGCTGCAAACGATGAACGAGTCGACGTCCCTGGTAGTGGACGCTATCAACAACACGATTACACGCCCATTCGATTCCATCCCAGCAAGTCAATACACATCCGCCCTGCGCTGTCTGCAGGCATGGATGTCCTATTTGAAAGCAAAGTAGGTGGTTCTAGCCTCCTTATCTCAGGCGCTAATTCTAAACGTCTGCCAGTGAACTGACGGGATTTCTGCCTTCCCTCATCGCCCTCCTGGACCCCAATACGCCGGACGAGTCCATCTTCATTGCCGCCTCGGACGCCCTGCAAGAGCTGACCACGAACTCGGCGCTCGCCGACGGGTCAGGCAGCAAGACGCTGACGGAGCCGCTCCTCGTGTGGCTGGACACGACGGGCAGCCGCATCGTCGAGGCGACGCTGGCCACGGGCGAGGTGTCCGCGACCGCGCACTCGCTGTGCAAGCTGCTCGGCGCGCTGGGCGACCACTCGACCGCGTACCTCGCGGCGCACATCGCGTCCGGCGCGCCCGTGCCCACCGCCCCGGGCGCGCCGCCGACGACGCGCGGGCGCCTCGTGCAGCGCTTCCTGCAGCTGCTGCTCGTGTACACAGGGCTGCCCGGGTACTACGGCGTGGACGAGGACGAGAGCGAGATGACGCTCGGGTTCTGGTATCTGTTCCAGGAGGCGCTGTGGAGCACGGACTTTTTCGTGGAGGAGGAGGGCGAGGAGGCGGCGGTGCCGGAGACGGGGGAGGGGGCCGAGTCGCAGCAGGTGGTGATGGCGAAGGCGGGCTGGTCTCGAGGTGCGTTCTTTTGCGTGCTGATGACGTCTTTTTAGCTGTGAATCCGGAGTGAAAACACTGAATTTGGGTGCTGAAATTGCCTAAACGGAGGTAGGTTTTTAAAAATGAGCGTAGGTCGCAACCTCCAATCGGGTTCTGGTACAATGCGCGCAGAGTGCAGCCCACCCCGAAGGGCAAGGCTGTCAACACCCCGTATCTACCTACCTACGTACGTATTGCATTCAGCGCTCGCCGAAGGGCAAGGCCACTGAAACCCCGTACATACGTACTCTGTAACCTGTAATTCCGATTAGACAGTTTGCAATGACATGAATTTGAACTCACAATCCACTGGGAGCTAAGTTCGTGCGCTTTCTATGATTTTGCGATAGAAAGTCGTGCGAAAACAATGGCTCTAAAAATCCTGTTCGCCAATTAGCCACCTTTTCAATGATTTCAAGGACACTACTCACCAGGCAAATGGTACTCGAAAATGACTTGCACGCACAACATAGATTTCCCGCAATATCAGTGATCTGCAAGGCCAAAAGTAATGTTAAACAACTTCGTGATCATTCAGATGTAAATCACTTACCACGGCTAACTGGATTTGTACGAAACGCGTAATGATGCGAAATTTCTAACAATGACACAATAAGCAAAAGAACTTGAATTAGATTAGAAAGACTCACTCATAATCTAATCATATTCGTGCACCCGCACAGTTTTCGAGACCATCTGAATTGCCAATAGTCAAAATTGGATTTCGACCGCGAACACATAAGAATCAACTTACATAGAGATGGTAACATTGCTTAAAGCAATCTCGCGGGAAACCCGAATATCTAATTTAAATACATGGAGCAAAACCACTTACATCGAGCCACGTTGCTCGCGGGAGATCCAAATATCTAATTTCAAAATAACCCGTCTAATCAGTGGTGCAAATTTGGATACATGGCGCAAAACCACTTACATCGAGACAGCACTATGCTCGCGGGAAATCCAAATATCTAAGTCCAAAATCAGCCATCGAATTAGTGCCGCAACAGAAATACAGACCTACATTGAGACAGTAACATTGCTCGCTGGAAGTCCGAATATCTAATTTCGAAATAGCCATCGAATCAATGCCGCAACGGTGATTCAGAATCAATCACTTACTATATCAATCTGTGAATAAGAATGCTAATAAGTAAAATTCCACATCAATGGCCACGGGAACCCGGAAAATCAATTCAAAATTAGGGAACAGACCTAAGCGCCAAGTGATCAGAATGTTTGCGGGACATCCAAAAATCGAATTTCGACTTGAAGTGTGGTCAAGTGACTATAACGAGCCAATATCAGTAATGTAAGATGGCGGGAAGTCGAAATAACCATACCATTGAAATTAGCAAGGTGAGAGCACCATCCAGACATAGTAAGAGATATCTTATATTGAAATATAGAGCCATAGAAGCGAGGTGGATGTGGGTAATTAGAAGCTAACCTTCAAAACACATGGCGTCGATGGGCGCCTAATTTAGTGATAACGATCAGAGCTAGAAATAACCTCATTCAGTGCGTGTTACTTGAAAGATAAGATACAGGATAGAGGACTCACATCCTCAATGATTAAGACATAGTGTAGAGGGGGCCGTGATAGCAAATAGAAATGGCAAGTAGCATTAGGACGGGGTAGAACGGTACAGATTCCTTCGAAAACCTTCCCATCTTTATACTCCCAGAACGCCAAGCCGGACCAATTCTTCCACGTCCCCATCACCATTTCTCCGATCACCAAATTTCAGAATGCAGGGCAAATCCAAAGACATAATACTTAGACTCAGACTACTGGTACTGATGCCGACCCCTGCCAACGCACAGCTCAGGGATAAACCTTCCTCGTACTTCTGTATCTCTTCCCTACCCGCAATTTAACTCCTTGCTTTATTATGCCAGTAGAATTTTATCTACAGTTCCTCAAGTCAAATCCAACCTTCCTTCGACAAATTATCTACTTCTTGTTCCAGATTATATGTCTCCAGGAATAGAGAATCTTTCCTTATACATAATATCATTCAGACGTAACAACTGTGTGCGGTTTCACGGACATGACAAAAAACCAAGTCCACAACGGATTCCAGATCGTCGCCTCCATCCCCGAATCACCGCCATGAATCCAAAAAATCTGCTTCTTTCTGTTTACATCATTGGAAGCATTGCTAATATACTACCCGTTACAGAACGTAATAAGTTTATCCTAGTAAACGAGTGCCTTGAGCTACTACTTGCCCGGTAAACTATTGCTTGGCTGGAATTAACAGAGGCCATCACAGGAATTTTCAGCAGGGTTGAAGCGTTGCGAGCGGGAATCTCCTTAAATTTAAGGCTATGCGAGGTAATGCAGACACATTGCGACTCGAGCGGCAATTGCATCACTGCCGAATAAAGCAAATAAGATACGAATCTGTGTGGATCTCATGTTCCAGAGAGAAGATACAGCATGTAAATAGGTACCAGTTATATTAAAGTACGTGCGAGGTTGAAGCGTTGCCAGCGGCTTGACATGACATCATTTGTGTCCCATTCACATGCTCCGTCGTTGCTTCAGAGTAGAAATATCATTCTCCTTGAGATATGTTGCTATTGTCCTCTTGTGCAATGCTCAGTAGGGAAAGTATACTTCTCAGAAGGAGATTGAGAAAGACTTTACATTCCAGCACAATCCGTCAATTATTCTGATTCTGACTGAATAATCTCCATGCTGAAATCCCACTCAAAAGCGAAAGACAGTTGCTTTCTACCAGCATACACAATCAAATCTACTAATCACACAGCGTAGCAATGTTCTGGGACGCAAAAACTACTGTTTGTGCTGTGCTACATAACAGAAATAGACTTGCCGTGTGTTTCTACCATTTTTCTGTAATTGAAACCTCCAGAGAGGCCTGAGAGTTTGAATATATACATCCATATGGGCTGAAGCGGAGGGAATCTTTTTTTGAGAAGCCATTGGTTGCTTGTTGCCGCGAGCAAACGAGACTAAATGCTGCGCGTACTGTGCCACTGATTTAGGCGCCGGCGCTGAATGTGCCGCAGCTTTCAAATTGTGCGCATTTGCATTACACACAAAAGCGGTAGCGCTCATAGCTGGATGTACCCAATACGTTATGAATCTGGGTTTTCGTTCCAGTGAACAGAGACGGGCATTCAGATAGTATTCATCAGTTCTATAACACTGCGCTCCTCCTCTCCCAACTCGCTATTTGAAACGCGAAAAGAGTATCTATTTCAAATCAGGGTTGTACATTACATACGTGTTCCACAGTACTAATATTTCTCTCTCTGTGCGGGCAACACGATGCGGCGGGATGTACAAAACGACGGCGACATCAAGATTCGATCAATTGAATCTTAGAGCTTGTCCTCTCTTGCGAATTCAATTGGACGCCTCAAAAATAAGGAAATACGTAGCCCCAATAAGCCTCTATTGGACACGAGAAATTTGGAGCGGCCAGACGGGCGCAGCCAAGGATAGCCGTACCGAACATGACCCTCTCCTCCCACCCCATTTCGCGTTTCCAGTCCATTGCGCATCGCACGGGGACCTGGAAAAAACGGCGTAGAACCCCGTTATTAGTGCCATCAAGGGTCCTCTTGGCTGCGTTGCCAGCGAAGATGGCGCGCTAGAACTTTCCGCTTGCAAGAAGATGCATTTGCTGAATGCTTGGGTTCGGCGCATTGCACGGATTAAGCACTCTGGTGCCATTTCCCTCTGGTTTAACGACATAGGGGTATAGCCTAACGGGTCAGGGGTCACTGGGTATGTAGGTAGCGATGATAATTGACCGCTGCACAGATGAGGTTTACAATTTGGAAAATGTGAAAACATGAACTTTAAGCTGAAGAATGAATAAAACACAATGAAAAGCTCGCTTTTCTATATTCTAGTCATAATAAAAATGGGCTATGAGTAGTCCTATTGATCACTGGTATGGTCTACTGTTTGTCTACAAGACACAGGCAAGGGTGAGCAACGGACGCGGACGAGGAACAGAGGAGGAGACGATGATCGCAATTCGCTTAGCGTACGCGGGCCCTGGACGAGATATCCCGTTTTCATTCTATGTACGTACACGTCTACCGAAGCGGTATATAAGACTACGAATGTTCCTCTCATTCCCTCACCCCGCTCTCCTCTTCTCTCCTCTCCTGGTCTTCTCTTCTCTTCTCTCACTCTCCCTCGCCGAGTTCGGCACTGCCCTCCTCTGCGCATCCACTCGTCGATGGCGATCTAGTTCGCCTGTCCTACAAGTGAGCTGTTAGTCATTATTCAGGATGAACCTGATCGCTAACGCGTCGCACCTTATATCGGCTAGCCACCTGCGCACGCCGTCTCATTCCATGCCGCGCACAGATAGCGGACAGCGTCGGGCAACAGAAACCTATAAGATAAGGTGAGCGCGTGTGCCCGCCATACGTACCGGTGACCCTACTAATGTAATCCTCCTTCTACAGATAGCCCGTCGAGCGTCAACGCTCATCTGGAACGCGTAGTAAGTAGGCTGCTGCTAATCCGCGCAGCCGTGATATTGCTTACCGCCGCCCATAGCGCTTGATAGCGTTTCCGTCCTCGTCGATTATGCGCGATACGCTGGCGCCATGCCCTTGCACGACTGCGTCAGCGAGCCTCGGTGCTGGATAAATCCAGGTAAGTAACGGCCATTAATAGTCTGATATTCGTGCTCGCCCATACCCAGAGGCCGCTAGTACGCCGACTCGCATGCATCCCATTCGCTCCATGAGCTGGTAAGCTCGGTCGTTGTCGTCGCCTCGGCGCTATGGGCTGGTAATCTCGCTCGTTGTCGTTGCCGTCGTCCTCGTTGGTAAGTACAGGTAGGCCGTGTTTGCGCGCTGGCTATCGAATCGTCCGCATCGTCGTTCGATCCCGCGAAACCTCTGCATGTGCCGCAAGAAGGCGGCGGCGCGCGTTGACTTTAATGACAGTGAGTTAACTCCTGCAGGCTCGAATTGGCGCGGCACTTACTGATGCCCTCGGGCTGGGCCGCGCCCATAGCGCCCGATAGCCTTTCCGTCCTCGTCGATTATGCGCGATACGCTGGCGCCGTGCCCTTGCGTGACTGCGTCAGCCAGCCTCGGCGTTGGGACCGTGCTCTCCCACATCTAGAGGCAGCTAGTCGCGTGCATCCCAGTGGCTCCATGCGCCGGTAATTTCGCTCGTTGTCGTCGCCGTCGTGCTCGTGGTAAGTGGAACAGGTAGGCCGGGTTTGCGCGCTGGATATCGAATCGTCCGCATCGTTGTTCGATCCCGTAGGCCGTCTTCATGCGGCGGCGCACGCTGACTTGAAGGGCAGTAAGTGAACTCCTGCATGCTCAAATTGGCGCGGCACGCCCTCGCAGATCGCGCTTCCTGTCGTCCTTGGCCGGTTGCCCATCTCGTCTCCGTAAGTGATCGTCGCGTTGCTGGTAGGTTGCGCTCGTCCGTAACTCCTGCTACAGATCCCGTGGCTCGGCGCTCGACGCAATCGATTTGAAGCTATATCATCGTGAGTGATGTGTATACAGCGATGCAGTTGGCGGTGCACTTACTGACGTTTTCCCGCAGCCGTCGTCCCCGCACACGAGCCGCTGTCGTCCAAACCAAATCGTGCGTCGTCCGCCCCGTATGCAGTGTCGGCATCTCGTGTTCAAAGGTACGAGACGTGTCGTTGTCGTCCGTCCAACCCACGCCGTGAGTCGCCCGTCCCGTATCTCAGCGTTGTCGTCTCGTTGTTGGTTCTGCACTGGTGCCCGTGTAGCCCGCTTGCCGTTCTCTGTAGCCGTAGTAGTGTCGTTGAGCTATCTTCGGTAAGCCGTACGCTGAGAGGGGAGATAAGATGTGGCCCACACATCTAGTAGCTCCACGCTGTCCGGATTTTGGTTGTTGACCATGAGGTCGGTCCATCCGTACGACGTGACTGGCTGGCGCTCGCCCGATGTGCGCCGATCTCCTCGCGTCGAGGAGACGAATGCGCCGGGGTTGATGGCATGGTCTGCTGCCCAAAGGTATCCGCGGTTCCGCGGACGCGTTGACGGCGTGTTTCCTCGCTGGGTGTGCGCTGGCGTGTCCTGGGTGACCGATGGTTGCGTCCTTGGGAGGCTGGTGTGCAGAGTTGAGCTGGGTGTTGATGTCGACGCCGTGTTGGCGCGCTGTGACGAGCACGTTGGTGAGTTTTTGAGCTCGCAGCTTACGCGGCCGGCTTACCCGTACCCTACTGTGCGTGCAGGACAGCGTCCGCAGCCGTCGTCGTTGCTATCCAGAGAGTGTCGGTGAGGAGTTCGACGTACGTGATAAGATAAGGCAGGATCGCGAGATGGCGCCGGGTGTCCTATCGATGGTCGGTCCGTGCGCATCGTCGGCCGTAGTACACGCTCCGTAGGTCGTAGCTATGATTCGGGGATGCGAGTGTACGTGGAGGGACGGCGTCGCGGGATGGCGGAGAGGACGGAGAGCAGGATGAGAGCGGAGGCGGACAGCGGAATGGCAGGCCGGAGCGGAGCGGACGAGGCGACTGCGGATGGCGGAAAGGTTGGGAGGGGGCCGTCGTAGAAAGTCAGCGGTCGATATGTGACATCTTCATTCTGGGTGGGCCAGTATAATTAGGGAGGGGGCCGTCGAAGAAAGTCTGTTGATCTTGCTCAGCGATTGATATGTTGTATGCCATCAACTCGTGTTCCCTCCAGCTACATTTGGCCAGCCGCGTGAACTCTGCCATACCTGTGCTTGGCCAATAGTCGGGGTGGCAAGCAAAATAAGACAAACGAACTGCCTGGGCTTGAGCTAAGAGCGTGAGGTTGAGCACTGCACGTGAGGGTGGTGGTGGCGGTGACGAGCAGCGAGCTCTTTGCTTTTGACCACCATCCTCATGTCGCATTATGGCGATATCTTCCCAACCCTCTCAGACTTTGACGTCCAGCGTGTAGCACAAGTCAGTCAGCTCCCGCAAGCCCCATCGTTCACCATCTCACCCCACGCCAGTTGATCGAACAGGCTTATGCGCCGCCAACGCCCGCGACGACACCCGACGACCTTCGCCGGCTTCAGCAGGAGCTGTTCGAGATCCAGAAGAGGCCTGAGGCATGGGGGCTAGTAGTGCCGTTGATGTCGCACACGGACCCGAACGTGCAGTTCTTTGGCGCGCACACCGCGCAGGTCAAGATCGCCCGCGACTGGTGTGTTCAGTATCAAACCGACGAAGTAATGTGCTGATATCTTTCAAGGGACATGTTTCCCCAACATCTTGCGGAAGCACTTCCCAACGCCATTCTCTCATTGACTCAGAACGCGATATCCGTGAGATGCCCCAAGTTCGTCCTGCGCAAGCTATTTGTCGCGGTAAGCGCCCTTGCCATACCTTCACAACAACGATGACTGAACGTTTGCGATATGTTCTGTAGCTCGCCTCTCTTGCTCTTAAACTCGTACCGGGACATCCTTCACGATGGCGAGATTGGATTTTACGTGTGTTAAAGATTTGGTGGGCTCACCCGGACATATGCTGGATTTTCTGTCGATTGCCGCGGAAGAAGTGACCAGCGCAGATCTCGTGGGGCCGAGTAAGTACGTCGTTTCAGGTTTTCTGCCATTTTTGTCCTTCTTGACATATATAGGTCTCAGATGCTGCAAACGATGAACGAGTCGACGTCCCTGGTAGTGGACGCTATCAACAACACGATTACACGCCCATTCGATTCCATCCAGCAAGTCAATACACATCCGCCCTGCGCTGTCTGCAGGCATGGATGTCCTATTTGAAAGCAAAGTAGGTGGTTCTAGCCTCCTTATCTCAGGCGCTAATTCTAAACGTCTGCCAGTGAACTGACGGGATTTCTGCCTTCCTCATCGCCCTCCTGGACCCCAATACGCCGGACGAGTCCATCTTCATTGCCGCCTCGGACGCCCTGCAAGAGCTGACCACGAACTCGGCGCTCGCCGACGGGTCAGGCAGCAAGACGCTGACGGAGCCGCTCCTCGTGTGGCTGGACACGACGGGCAGCCGCATCGTCGAGGCGACGCTGGCCACGGGCGAGGTGTCCGCGACCGCGCACTCGCTGTGCAAGCTGCTCGGCGCGCTGGGCGACCACTCGACCGCGTACTCGCGGCGCACATCGCGTCCGGCGCGCCCGTGCCCACCGCCCCGGGCGCGCCGCCGACGACGCGCGGGCGCCTCGTGCAGCGCTTCCTGCAGCTGCTGCTCGTGTACACAGGGCTGCCCGGGTACTACGGCGTGGACGAGGACGAGAGCGAGATGACGCTCGGGTTCTGGTATCTGTTCCAGGAGGCGCTGTGGAGCACGGACTTTTTCGTGGAGGAGGAGGGCGAGGAGGCGCGGTGCCGGAGACGGGGGAGGGGCCGAGTCGCAGCAGGTGGTGATGGCGAAGGCGGGCTGGTCTCGAGGTGCGTTCTTTTGCGTGCTGATGACGTCTTTTTAGCTGTGAATCCGGAGTGAAAACACTGAATTTGGGTGCTGAAATTGCCTAAACGGAGGTAGGTTTTTAAAAATGAGCGTAGGTCGCAACCTCCAATCGGGTTCTGGTACAATGCGCGCAGAGTGCAGCCCACCCCGAAGGGCAAGGCTGTCAACACCCCGTATCTACCTACCTACGTACGTATTGCATTCAGCGCTCGCCGAAGGGCAAGGCCACTGAAACCCCGTACATACGTACTCTGTAACCTGTAATTCCGATTAGACAGTTTGCAATGACATGAATTTGAACTCACAATCCACTGGGAGCTAAGTTCGTGCGCTTTCTATGATTTTGCGATAGAAAGTCGTGCGAAACAATGGCTCTAAAATCCTGTTCGCCAATTAGCCACCTTTTCAATGATTTCAAGGACACTACTCACCAGGCAAATGGTACTCGAAAATGACTTGCACGCACAACATAGATTTCCCGCAATATCAGTGATCTGCAAGGCCAAAAGTAATGTTAAACAACTTCGTGATCATTCAGATGTAAATCACTTACCACGGCTAACTGGATTTGTACGAAACGCGTAATGATGCGAAATTTCTAACAATGACACAATAAGCAAAAGAACTTGAATTAGATTAGAAAGACTCACTCATAATCTAATCATATTCGTGCACCCGCACAGTTTTCGAGACCATCTGAATTGCCAATAGTCAAAATTGGATTTCGACCGCGAACACATAAGAATCAACTTACATAGAGATGGTAACATTGCTTAAAGCAATCTCGCGGGAAACCCGAATATCTAATTTAAATACATGGAGCAAAACCACTTACATCGAGCCACGTTGCTCGCGGGAGATCCAAATATCTAATTTCAAAATAACCCGTCTAATCAGTGGTGCAAATTTGGATACATGGCGCAAACCACTTACATCGAGACAGCACTATGCTCGCGGGAAATCCAAATATCTAAGTCCAAAATCAGCCATCGAATTAGTGCCGCAACAGAAATACAGACCTACATTGAGACAGTAACATTGCTCGCTGGAAGTCCGAATATCTAATTTCGAAATAGCCATCGAATCAATGCCGCAACGGTGATTCAGAATCAATCACTTACTATATCAATCTGTGAATAAGAATGCTAATAAGTAAAATTCCACATCAATGGCCACGGGAACCCGGAAAATCAATTCAAAATTAGGGAACAGACCTAAGCGCCAAGTGATCAGAATGTTTGCGGGACATCCAAAAAATCGAATTTCGACTTGAAGTGTGGTCAAGTGACTATAACGAGCCAATATCAGTAATGTAAGATGGCGGGAAGTCGAAATAACCATACCATTGAAATTAGCAAGGTGAGAGCACCATCCAGACATAGTAAGAGATATCTTATATTGAAATATAGAGCCATAGAAGCGAGGTGGATGTGGGTAATTAGAAGCTAACCTTCAAAACACATGGCGTCGATGGGCGCCTAATTTAGTGATAACGATCAGAGCTAGAAATAACCTCATTCAGTGCGTGTTACTTGAAAGATAAGATACAGGATAGAGGACTCACATCCTCAATGATTAAGACATAGTGTAGAGGGGGCCGTGATAGCAAATAGAAATGGCAAGTAGCATTAGGACGGGGTAGAACGGTACAGATTCCTTCGAAAACCTTCCCATCTTTATACTCCCAGAACGCCAAGCCGGACCAATTCTTCCACGTCCCCATCACCATTTCTCCGATCACCAAATTTCAGAATGCAGGGCAAATCCAAAGACATAATACTTAGACTCAGACTACTGGTACTGATGCCGACCCCTGCCAACGCACAGCTCAGGGATAAACCTTCCTCGTACTTCTGTATCTCTTCCCTACCCGCAATTTAACTCCTTGCTTTATTATGCCAGTAGAATTTTATCTACAGTTCCTCAAGTCAAATCCAACCTTCCTTCGACAAATTATCTACTTCTTGTTCCAGATATATGTCTCCAGGAATAGAGAATCTTTCCTTATACATAATATCATTCAGACGTAACAACTGTGTGCGGTTTCACGGACATGACAAAAAACCAAGTCCACAACGGATTCCAGATCGTCGCCTCCATCCCCGAATCACCGCCATGAATCCAAAAAATCTGCTTCTTTCTGTTTACATCATTGGAAGCATTGCTAATATACTACCCGTTACAGAACGTAATAAGTTTATCCTAGTAAACGAGTGCCTTGAGCTACTACTTGCCCGTAAACTATTGCTTGGCTGGAATTAACAGAGGCCATCACAGGAATTTTCAGCAGGGTTGAAGCGTTGCGAGCGGGAATCTCCTTAAATTTAAGGCTATGCGAGGTAATGCAGACACATTGCGACTCGAGCGGCAATTGCATCACTGCCGAATAAAGCAAATAAGATACGAATCTGTGTGGATCTCATGTTCCAGAGAGAAGATACAGCATGTAAATAGGTACCAGTTATATTAAAGTACGTGCGAGGTTGAAGCGTTGCCAGCGGCTTGACATGACATCATTTGTGTCCCATTCACATGCTCCGTCGTTGCTTCAGAGTAGAAATATCATTCTCCTTGAGATATGTTGCTATTGTCCTCTTGTGCAATGCTCAGTAGGGAAAGTATACTTCTCAGAAGGAGATTGAGAAAGACTTTACATTCCAGCACAATCCGTCAATTATTCTGATTCTGACTGAATAATCTCCATGCTGAAATCCCACTCAAAAGCGAAAGACAGTTGCTTTCTACCAGCATACACAATCAAATCTACTAATCACACAGCGTAGCAATGTTCTGGGACGCAAAAACTACTGTTTGTGCTGTGCTACATAACAGAAATAGACTTGCCGTGTGTTTCTACCATTTTTCTGTAATTGAAACCTCCAGAGAGCCTGAGAGTTTGAATATATACATCCATATGGGCTGAAGCGGAGGGAATCTTTTTTGAGAAGCCATTGGTTGCTTGTTGCCGCGAGCAAACGAGACTAAATGCTGCGCGTACTGTGCCACTGATTTAGGCGCCGGCGCTGAATGTGCCGCAGCTTTCAAATTGTGCGCATTTGCATTAACACACAAAAGCGGTAGCGCTCATAGCTGGATGTACCCAATACGTTATGAATCTGGGTTTTCGTTCCAGTGAACAGAGACGGGCATTCAGATAGTATTCATCAGTTCTATAACACTGCGCTCCTCCTCTCCCAACTCGCTATTTGAAACGCGAAAAGAGTATCTATTTCAAATCAGGGTTGTACATTACATACGTGTTCCACAGTACTAATATTTCTCTCTCTGTGCGGGCAACACGATGCGGCGGGATGTACAAAACGACGGCGACATCAAGATTCGATCAATTGAATCTTAGAGCTTGTCCCTCTTGCGAATTCAATTGGACGCCTCAAAAATAAGGAAATACGTAGCCCCAATAAGCCTCTATTGGACACGAGAAATTTGGAGCGGCCAGACGGGCGCAGCCAAGGATACCGTACCGAACATGACCCTCTCCCTCCCACCCCATTTCGCGTTTCCAGTCCATTGCGCATCGCACGGGGACCTGGAAAAAACGGCGTAGAACCCCGTTATTAGTGCCATCAAGGTCCTCTGGCTGCGTTGCCAGCGAAGATGGCGCGCTAGAACTTTCCGCTTGCAAGAAGATGCATTTGCTGAATGCTTGGGTTCGGCGCATTGCACGGATTAAGCACTCTGGTGCCATTTCCCTCTGGTTTAACGACATAGGGGTATAGCCTAACGGGTCAGGGGTCACTGGGTATGTAGGTAGCGATGATAATTGACCGCTGCACAGATGAGGTTTACAATTTGGAAAATGTGAAAACATGAACTTTAAGCTGAGAATGAATAAAACACAATGAAAAGCTCGCTTTTCTATATTCTAGTCATAATAAAAATGGGCTATGAGTAGTCCTATTGATCACTGGTATGGTCTACTGTTTGTCTACAAGACACAGGCAAGGGTGAGCAACGGACGCGGACGAGGAACAGAGGAGGAGACGATGATCGCAATTCGCTTAGCGTACGCGGGCCCTGGACGAGATATCCCGTTTTCATTCTATGTACGTACACGTCTACCGAAGCGGTATATAAGACTACGAATGTTCCTCTCATTCCCTCACCCCGCTCTCCTCTTCTCTCCTCTCCTGGTCTTCTCTTCTCTTCTCTCACTCTCCCTCGCCGAGTCGGCACTGCCCTCCTCTGCGCATCCACTCGTCGATGGCGATCTAGTTCGCCTGTCCTACAAGTGAGCTGTTAGTCATTATTCAGGATGAACCTGATCGCTAACGCGTCGCACCTTATATCGGCTAGCCACCTGCGCACGCCGTCTCATTCCATGCCGCGCACAGATAGCGGACAGCGTCGGGCAACAGAAACCTATAAGATAAGGTGAGCGGCGTGTGCCCGCCATACGTACCGGTGACCCTACTAATGTAATCCTCCTTCTACAGATAGCCCTCGAGCGTCAACGCTCATCTGGAACGCGTAGTAAGTAGGCTGCTGCTAATCCGCGCAGCCGTGATATTGCTTACCGCCGCCCATAGCGCTGATAGCGTTTCCGTCCTCGTCGATTATGCGCGATACTGGCGCCATGCCCTTGCACGACTGCGTCAGCGAGCCTCGGTGCTGGATAAATCCAGGTAAGTAACGGCCATTAATAGTCTGATATTCGTGCTCGCCCATACCCAGAGCCGCTAGTACGCCGACTCGCATGCATCCCATTCGCTCCATGAGCTGGTAAGCTCGGTCGTTGTCGTCGCCTCGGCGCTATGGGCTGGTAATCTCGCTCGTTGTCGTTGCCGTCGTCCTCGTTGGTAAGTACAGGTAGGCCGTGTTTGCGCGCTGGCTATCGAATCGTCCGCATCGTCGTTCGATCCCGAAACTCTGCATGTGCCGCAAGAAGGCGGCGCGCGCGTTGACTTTAATGACAGTGAGTTAACTCCTGCAGGCTCGAATTGGCGCGGCACTTACTGATGCCTCGGGCTGGCCGCGCCCATAGCGCCCGATAGCCTTTCCGTCCTCGTCGATTATGCGCGATACGCTGGCGCCGTGCCCTTGCGTGACTGCGTCAGCCAGCCTCGCGTTGGGACCGTGCTCTCCACATCTAGAGGCAGCTAGTCGCGTGCATCCCAGTGGCTCCATGCGCCGGTAATTTCGCTCGTTGTCGTCGCCGTCGTGCTCGTGGTAAGTGGAACAGGTAGGCCGGGTTTGCGCGCTGGATATCGAATCGTCCGCATCGTTGTTCGATCCCGTAGGCCGTCTTCATGCGCGGCGCACGCTGACTTGAAGGGCAGTAGTGAACTCCTGCATGCTCAAATTGGCGCGGCACGCTCGCAGATCGCGCTTCCTGTCGTCCTTGGCGGTTGCCCATCTCGTCTCCGTAAGTGATCGTCGCGTTGCTGGTAGGTTGCGCTCGTCCGTAACTCCTGCTACAGATCCCGTGGCTCGGCGCTCGACGCAATCGATTTGAAGCTATATCATCGTGAGTGATGTGTATACAGCGATGCAGTTGGCGGTGCACTTACTGACGTTTTCCCGCAGCCGTCGTCCCCGCACACGAGCCGCTGTCGTCCAAACCAAATCGTGCGTCGTCCGCCCCGTATGCAGTGTCGGCATCTCGTGTTCAAAGGTACGAGACGTGTCGTTGTCGTCCGTCCAACCCACGCCGTGAGTCGCCCGTCCCGTATCTCAGCGTTGTCGTCTCGTTGTTGGTTCTGCACTGGTGCCCGTGTAGCCCGCTTGCCGTTCTCTGTAGCCGTAGTAGTGTCGTTGAGCTATCTTCGGTAAGCCGTACGCTGAGAGGGAGATAAGATGTGGCCCACACATCTAGTAGCTCCACGCTGTCCGGATTTTGGTTGTTGACCATGAGGTCGGTCCATCCGTACGACGTGACTGGCTGGCGCTCGCCCGATGTGCGCGATCTCCTCGCGTCGAGGAGACGAATGCGCCGGGGTTGATGGCATGGTCTGCTGCCCAAAGTATCCGCGTTCCGCGGACGCGTTGACGGCGTGTTTCCTCGCTGGGTGTGCGCTGGCGTGTCCTGGTGACCGATGGTTGCGTCCTTGGAGGCTGGTGTGCAGAGTTGAGCTGGGTTGATGTCGACGCCGTGTGGCGCGCTGTGACGAGCACGTTGGTGAGTTTTTGAGCTCGCAGCTTACGCGGCCGGCTTACCCGTACCCTACTGTGCGTGCAGACAGCGTCCGCAGCCGTCGTCGTTGCTATCCAGAGAGTGTCGGTGAGGAGTTCGACGTACGTGATAAGATAAGGCAGGATCGCGAGATGGCGCCGGGTGTCCTATCGATGGTCGGTCCGTGCGCATCGTCGGCCGTAGTACACGCTCCGTAGGTCGTAGCTATGATTCGGGGACGAGTGTACGTGGAGGGACGGCGTCGCGGGATGGCGGAGAGGACGGAGAGCAGGATGAGAGCGGAGGCGGACAGCGGAATGGCAGGCCGGAGCGGAGCGGACGAGGCGACTGCGGATGGCGGAAAGGTTGGGAGGGGCCGTCGTAGAAAGTCAGCGGTCGATATGTGACATCTTCATTCTGGGTGGGCCAGTATATTAGGGAGGGGGCCGTCGAAGAAAGTCTGTTGATCTTGCTCAGCGATTGATATGTTGTATGCCATCAACTCGTGTTCCCTCCAGCTACATTTGGCCAGCGCGTGAACTCTGCCATACTGTGCTTGGCAATAGTCGGGGTGGCAAGCAAAATAAGACAAACGAACTGCCTGGGCTTGAGCTAAGAGCGTGAGGTTGAGCACTGCACGTGAGGGTGGTGGTGGCGGTGACGAGCAGCGAGCTCTTTGCTTTTGACCACCATCCTCATGTCGCATTATGGCGATATCTTCCCAACCCTCTCAGACTTTGACGTCCAGCGTGTAGCACAAGTCAGTCAGCTCCCGCAAGCCCCATCGTTCACCATCTCACCCCACGCCAGTTGATCGAACAGGCTTATGCGCCGCCAACGCCCGCGGACGACACCCGACGACCTTCGCCGGCTTCAGCAGGAGCTGTTCGAGATCCAGAAGAGGCCTGAGGCATGGGGGCTAGTAGTGCCGTTGATGTCGCACCACGGACCCGAACGTGCAGTTCTTTGGCGCGCACACCGCGCAGGTCAAGATCGCCCGCGACTGGTGTGTTCAGTATCAAACCGACGAAGTAATGTGCTGATATCTTTCAAGGGACATGTTTCCCCAACATCTTGCGGAAGCACTTCCCACGCCATTCTCTCATTGACTCAGAACGCGATATCCGTGAGATGCCCCAAGTTCGTCCTGCGCAAGCTATTTGTCGCGGTAAGCGCCCTTGCCATACCTTCACAACAACGATGACTGAACGTTTGCGATATGTTCTGTAGCTCGCCTCTCTTGCTCTTAAACTCGTACCGGGACATCCTTCACGATGGCGAGATTGGATTTTTACGTGTGTTAAAGATTTGGTGGGCTCACCCGGACATATGCTGGATTTTCTGTCGATTGCCGCGGAAGAAGTGACCAGCGCAGATCTCGTGGGGCCGAGTAAGTACGTCGTTTCAGGTTTTCTGCTTTTTGTCCTTCTTGACATATATAGGTCTCAGATGCTGCAAACGATGAACGAGTCGACGTCCCTGTAGTGGACGCTATCAACAACACGATTACACGCCCATTCGATTCCATCCGCAAGTCAATACACATCCGCCCTGCGCTGTCTGCAGGCATGGATGTCCTATTTGAAAGCAAAGTAGGTGGTTCTAGCCTCCTTATCTCAGGCGCTAATTCTAAACGTCTGCAGTAACTGACGGGATTTCTGCCTTCCTCATCGCCCTCCTGGACCCAATACGCCGGACGAGTCATCTTCATTGCCGCCTCGGACGCCCTGCAAGCTGACCACGAACTCGGCGCTCGCCGACGGTCAGGCAGCAAGACGCTGACGGAGCCGCTCCTCGTTGGCTGGACACGACGGGCAGCCGCATCGTCGAGGCGACGCTGGCCAGGCGAGGTGTCCGCGACCGCGCACTCGCTGTGCAAGCTCGGCGCGCTGGGCGACCACTCGACCGCGTACTCGCGGCGCACATCGCGTCCGGCGCGCCCGTGCCCACGCCCGGGCGCCGCCGACGACGCGCGGGCGCCTCGTGCAGCGCTTCCTGCAGCTGCTGCTCGTGTACACAGGGCTGCCGGGTACTACGGCGTGGACGAGGACGAGAGCGAGATGACGCTCGGGTTCTGGTATCTGTTCCAGGAGGCGCTGTGGAGCACGGACTTTTTCGTGGAGGAGGAGGGCGAGGAGGCGGCGGTGCCGGAGACGGGGGAGGGGGCCGAGTCGCAGCAGGTGGTGATGGCGAAGGCGGGCTGGTCTCGAGGTGCGTTCTTTTGCGTGCTGATGACGTCTTTTTAGCTGTGAATCCGGAGTGAAAACACTGAATTTGGGTGCTGAAATTGCCTAACGGAGGTAGGTTTTTTAAAAATGAGCGTAGGTCGCAACCTCCAATCGGTTCTGGTACAATGCGCGCAGAGTGCAGCCCACCCCGAAGGGCAAGGCTGTCAACACCCCGTATCTACCTACCTACGTACGTATTGCATTCAGCGCTCGCCGAAGGGCAAGGCCACTGAAACCCCGTACATACGTACTCTGTAACCTGTAATTCCGATTAGACCAGTTTGCAATGACATGAATTTGAACTCACAATCCACTGGGAGCTAAGTTCGTGCGCTTTCTATGATTTTGCGATAGAAAGTCGTGCGAAAACAATGGCTCTAAAATCCTGTTCGCCAATTAGCCACCTTTTCAATGATTTCAAGGACACTACTCACCAGGCAAATGGTACTCGAAAATGACTTGCACGCACAACATAGATTTCCCGCAATATCAGTGATCTGCAAGGCCAAAAGTAATGTTAAACAACTTCGTGATCATTCAGATGTAAATCACTTACCACGGCTAACTGGATTTGTACGAAACGCGTAATGATGCGAAATTTCTAACAATGACACAATAAGCAAAAGAACTTGAATTAGATTAGAAAGACTCACTCATAATCTAATCATATTCGTGCACCCGCACAGTTTTCGAGACCATCTGAATTGCCAATAGTCAAAATTGGATTTCGACGCGAACACATAAGAATCAACTTACATAGAGATGGTAACATTGCTTAAAGCAATCTCGCGGGAAACCCGAATATCTAATTTAAATACATGGAGCAAAACCACTTACATCGAGCCACGTTGCTCGCGGGAGATCCAAATATCTAATTTCAAAATAACCCGTCTAATCAGTGGTGCAAATTTGGATACATGGCGCAAAACCACTTACATCGAGACAGCACTATGCTCGCGGGAAATCCAAATATCTAAGTCCAAAATCAGCCATCGAATTAGTGCCGCAACAGAAATACAGACCTACATTGAGACAGTAACATTGCTCGCTGGAAGTCCGAATATCTAATTTCGAAATAGCCATCGAATCAATGCCGCAACGGTGATTCAGAATCAATCACTTACTATATCAATCTGTGAATAAGAATGCTAATAAGTAAAATTCCACATCAATGGCCACGGGAACCCGGAAAATCAATTCAAAATTAGGGAACAGACCTAAGCGCCAAGTGATCAGAATGTTTGCGGGACATCCAAAAATCGAATTTCGACTTGAAGTGTGGTCAAGTGACTATAACGAGCCAATATCAGTAAGTAAGATGGCGGGAAGTCGAAATAACCATACCATTGAATTAGCAAGGTGAGAGCACCATCCAGACATAGTAAGAGATATCTTATATGAAATATAGAGCCATAGAAGCGAGGTGGATGTGGGTAATTAGAAGCTAACCTTCAAAACACATGGGCGTCGATGGGCGCCTAATTTAGTGATAACGATCAGAGCTAGAAATAACCTCATTCAGTGCGTGTTACTTGAAAGATAAGATACAGGATAGAGGACTCACATCCTCAATGATTAAGACATAGTGTAGAGGGGGCCGTGATAGCAAATAGAAATGGCAAGTAGCATTAGGACGGGGTAGAACGGTACAGATTCCTTCGAAAACCTTCCCATCTTTATACTCCCAGAACGCCAAGCCGGACCAATTCTTCCACGTCCCCATCACCATTTCTCCGATCACCAAATTCAGAATGCAGGGCAAATCCAAAGACATAATACTTAGACTCAGACTACTGTACTGATGCCGACCCTGCCAACGCACAGCTCAGGGATAAACCTTCCTCGTACTTCTGTATCTCTTCCCTACCCGCAATTTAACTCCTTGCTTTATTATGCCAGTAGAATTTTATCTACAGTTCCTCAAGTCAAATCCAACCTTCCTTCGACAATTATCTACTTCTTGTTCCAGATTATATGTTCCAGAATAGAGAATCTTTCCTTATACATAATATCATTCAGACGTAACAACTGTGTGCGGTTTCACGGACATGACAAAAAACCAAGTCCACAACGGATTCCAGATCGTCGCCTCCATCCCCGAATCACCGCCATGAATCCAAAAATCTGCTTCTTTCTGTTTACATCATTGGAAGCATTGCTAATATACTACCCGTTACAGAACGTAATAAGTTTATCCTAGTAAACGAGTGCCTTGAGCTACTACTTGCCCGGTAAACTATTGCTTGGCTGGAATTAACAGAGGCCATCACAGGAATTTTCAGCAGGGTTGAAGCGTTGCGAGCGGGAATCTCCTTAAATTTAAGGCTATGCGAGGTAATGCAGACACATTGCGACTCGAGCGGCAATTGCATCACTGCCGAAAAGCAAATAAGATACGAATCTGTGTGGATCTCATGTTCCAGAGAGAAGATACAGATGTAAATAGGTACCAGTTATATTAAAGTACGTGCGAGTTGAAGCGTTGCCAGCGGCTTGACATGACATCATTTGTGTCCCATTCACATGCTCCGTCGTTGCTTCAAGTAGAAATATCATTCTCCTTGAATATGTTGCTATTGTCCTCTGTGCCAATGCTCAGTAGGGAAAGTATACTTCTCAGAAGGAGATTGAGAAAGACTTTACATTCCAGCACAATCCGTCAATTATTCTGATTCTGACTGAATAATCTCCATGCTGAAATCCCACTCAAAAGCGAAAGACAGTTGCTTTCTACCAGCATACACAATCAAATCTACTAATCACACAGCGTAGCAATGTTCTGGGACGCAAAAACTACTGTTTGTGCTGTGCTACATAACAGAAATAGACTTGCCGTGTGTTCTACCATTTTTCTGTAATTGAAACCTCCAGAGAGGCCTGAGAGTTTGAATATATACATCCATATGGGCTGAGCGGAGGGAATCTTTTTGAGAAGCCATTGGTTGCTTGTTGCCGCGAGCAAACGAGACTAAATGCTGCGCGTACTGTGCCACTGATTTAGGCGCCGGCGCTGAATGGCCGCAGCTTTCAAATTGTGCCGCATTTGCATTACACACCAAAAGCGGTAGCGCTCATAGCTGGATGTACCCAATACGTTATGAATCTGGGTTTTCGTTCCAGTAACAGAGACGGGCATTCAGATAGTATTCATCAGTTCTATAACACTGCGCTCCTCCTCTCCCAACTCGCTATTTGAAACGCGAAAAGAGTATCTATTTCAAATCAGGGTTGTACATTACATACGTGTTCCACAGTACTAATATTTCTCTCTCTGTGCGGGCAACACGATGCGGCGGGATGTACAAAACGACGGCGACATCAAGATTCGATCAATTGAATCTTAGAGCTTGTCCTCTCTTGCGAATTCAATTGGACGCCTCAAAAATAAGGAAATACGTAGCCCCAATAAGCCTCTATTGGACACGAGAAATTTGGAGCGGCCAGACGGGCGCAGCCAAGGATAGCCGTACCGAACATGACCCTCTCCTCCCACCCCATTTCGCGTTTCCAGTCCATTGCGCATCGCACGGGGACCTGAAAAAAACGGCGTAGAACCCCGTTATTAGTGCCATCAAGGGTTCTCTCGGCTGCGTTGCCAGCGAAGATGGCGCGCTAGAACTTTCCGCTTGCAAGAAGATGCATTTGCTGAATGCTTGGGTTCGGCGCATTGCACGGATTAAGCACTCTGGTGCCATTTCCCTCTGGTTTAACGACATAGGGATATAGCCTAACGGGTCAGGGGTCACTGGGTATGTAGGTAGCGATGATAATTGACCGCTGCACAGATGAGGTTTACAATTTGGAAAATGTGAAAACATGAACTTTAAGCTGAAGAATGAATAAAACACAATGAAAAGCTCGCTTTTCTATATTCTAGTCATAATAAAAATGGGCTATGAGTAGTCCTATTGATCACTGGTATGGTCTACTGTTTGTCTACAAGACACAGGCAAGGGTGAGCAACGGACACGGACGAGGAAACAGAGGAGGAGACGATGATCGCAATTCGCTTAGCGTACGCGGGCCCTGGACGAGATATCCCGTTTTCATTCTATGTACGTACACGTCTACCGAAGCGGTATATAAGACTACGAATGTTCCTCTCATTCCCTCACCCCGCTCTCCTCTTCTCTCCTCTCCTGGTCTTCTCTTCTCTTCTCTCACTCTCCCTCGCCGAGTTCGGCACTGCCCTCCTCTGCGCATCCACTCGTCGATGGCGATCTAGTTCGCCTGTCCTACAAGTGAGCTGTTAGTCATTATTCAGGATGAACCTGATCGCTAACGCGTCGCACCTTATATCGGCTAGCCACCTGCGCACGCCGTCTCATTCCATGCCGCGCACAGATAGCGGACAGCGTCGGGCAACAGAAACCTATAAGATAAGGTGAGCGCGTGTGCCCGCCATACGCACCGGTGACCCTACTAATGGAATCCTCCTTCTACAGATAGCCCGTCGAGCGTCGACGCTCATCTGGAACGCGTAGTAAGTAGGCTGCTGCTAATCCGCGCAGCCGTGATATTGCTTACCGCCGCCCATAGCGCTTGATAGCGTTTCCGTCCTCGTCGATTATGCGCGATACGCTGGCGCCATGCCCTTGCACGACTGCGTCAGCGAGCCTCGGTGCTGGATAAATCCAGGTAAGTAACGGCCATTAATAGTCTGATATTCGTGCTCGCCCATACCCAGAGGCCGCTAGTACGCCAACTCGCATGCATCCCATTCGCTCCATGAGCTGGTAAGCTCGGTCGTTGTCGTCGCCTCGGCGCTATGGGCTGGTAATCTCGCTCGTTGTCGTTGCCGTCGTTGGTAAGTACAGGTAGGCCGTGTTTGCGCGCTGGCTATCGAATCGTCCGCATCGTCGTTTGATCCCGCGAAACCTCTGCATGTGCCGCAAGAAGGCGGCGGCGCGCGTTGACTTTAATGACAGTGAGTTAACTCCTGCAGGCTCGAATTGGCGCGGCACTTACTGATGGCCTCGGGCTGGGCCGCGCCCATAGCGCCCGATAGCCTTTCCGTCCTCGTCGATTATGCGCGATACGCCGGCGCCGTGCCCTTGCGTGACTGCGTCAGCCAGCCTCGGCGTTGGGACCGTGCTCTCCCACATCTAGAGGCAGCTAGTCGCGTGCATCCCAGTGGCTCCATGCGCCGGTAATTTCGCTCGTTGTCGTCGCCGTCGTGCTCGTGGTAAGTGGAACAGGTAGGCCGGGTTTGCGCGCTGGATATCGACTCGTCCGCATCGTTGTTCGATCCCGTAGGCCGTCTTCATGTGGCGGCGCACGCTGACTTGAAGGGCAGTAAGTGAACTCCTGCACGCTCAAATTGGCGCGGCACGCCCTCGCAGATCGCGCTTCCTGTCGTCCTTGGCCGGTTGCCCATCTCGTCTCCGTAAGTGATCGTCGCGTTGCTGGTGGGTTGCGCTCGTCCGTAACTCCTGCTAGAGATCCCGTGGCTCGGCGCTCGACGCAATCGATTTGAAGCTATATCATCGTGAGTGATGTGTATACAGCGATGCAGTTGGCGGTGCACTTACTGACGTTTTCCCGAAGCCGTCGTCCCCGCACACGAGCCGCTGTCGTCCAAACTAAATCGTGCGTCGTCCGCCCCGCATCCAGCGTCGGCATCTCGTGTTCAAAGGTACGAGACGTGTCGTTGTCGTCCGTCCAACCCACGCCGTGAGTCGCCCGTCCCGTATCTCAGCGTTGTCGTCTCGTTGTTGGTTCTGCACTGGTGCCCGTGTAGCCCGCTTGCCGTTCTCTGTAGCCGTAGTAGTGTCGTTGAGCTATCTTCGGTAAGCCGTACGCTGAGAGGGGAGATAAGATGTGGCCCACACATCTAGTAGCTCCACGCTGTCCGGATTTTGGTTGTTGACCATGAGGTCGGCCCATCCGTACGACGTGACTGGCTGGCGCTCGCCCGATGGACGCGAGGAGACGAATGCGCCGGGGTTGATGGCATGGTCTGCCGCCCAAAGGTATCCGCGGTTCCGCGGACGCGTTGACGGCGTGTTTCCTCGCTGGGTGTGCGCTGGCGTGTCCTGGGTGACCGATGGTTGCGTCCTTGGGAGGCTGGTGTGCAGAGTTGAGCTGGGTGTTGATGTCGACGCCGTGTTGGCGCGCTGTGACGAGCACGTTGGTGAGTTTTTGAGTTCGCAGCTTACGCGGCCGGCTTACCCGTACCCTACTGTGCGTGCAGGACAGCGTCCGCAGCCGTCGTCGTTGCTATCCAGAGAGTGTCGGTGAGGAGTTCGACGTACGTGATAAGATAAGGCAGGATCGCGAGATGGCGCCGGGTGTCATATCGATGGTCGGTCCGTGCGCATCGTCGGCCGTAGTACACGCTCCGTAGGTCGTAGCTATGATTCGGGGATGCGAGTGTACGTGGAGGGACGGCGTCGCGGGATGGCGGAGAGGACGGAGAGCAGGATGAGAGCGGAGGCGGACAGCGGAATGGCAGGCCGGAGCGGAGCGGACGAGGCGACTGCGGATGGCGGAAAGGTTGGGGAGGGGGCCGTCGTAGAAAGTCAACGGTCGATATGTGACATCTTCATTCTGGGTGGGCCAGTATAATTAGGGAGGGGGCCGTCGAAGAAAGTTTGCTGATCTTGCTCAGCGATTGATATGTTGTATGCCATCAACTCGTGTTCCCTCCAGCTACGCTTGGCCAGCCGAGTGAACTCTGCCATATCTGTGTGCTTGGCCAATAGTCGGGGTGGCAAAACCAAGCAAAAGAAGACAACAGAAAATCTCGGAACTTGAGAAACTCAGAAAGGGGCAAGCTTGAGCTTGAGCGCTGGGCTCGACGTCGGAGTATGCACGTGAGATTGTGAGTATGATGGCGACGGTGACCAGCTCTTTGCTTTCAACCACTTCCTCTCATCCTCGCGGCCCCATGTCGCAGTATGCCCATATCTTTCCAACGCTCTCAGACTTTGACGTCCAACGTGTAGCACAAGTCAGTCAGCTCCCGCAAGCCCCATCGTTCACCATCTCACCCACGCCAGTTGATCGAACAGGCTTATGCGCCACCGACGCCCGCGACGACACCCGACGACCTTCGCCGGCTTCAGCAGGAGCTGTTCGAGATCCAGAAGAGGCCAGAGGCATGGGGGCTAGTAGTGCCGTTGATGTCGCACACGGACCCGAACGTGCAGTTCTTTGGCGCGCACACCGCGCAGGTCAAGATCGCCCGCGACTGGTGTGTTCAGTATCGAACCGACGAAGGAATGTGCTGATATCTTTCAAGGGACATGTTTCCCCAACATCTTGCGGAAGCACTTCCCAACGCCATTCTCTCGTTGACGCAGAACGCGATTTCCGTGAGATGCCCCAAGTTCGTCCTGCGCAAGCTATTTGTCGCGGTAAGCGCCTGTGTGCCATAATCTCCAAACAACCGACCGCTGACCCTGCTCTACAGCTCGCTTCTCTTGCTCTTAAACTTGTGCCGGGACATCCTTCACGATGGCGAGATTGGATTTTTACGTGTGTTAAAGATTTGGTGGGCTCGCCCGGACATATGCTGGATTTTCTGTCGATTGCCGCGGAAGAAGTGACCAGCGCAGATCTCGTGGGGCCGAGTAAGTACGTCGTTGCAGGTTTTCTGCCATTTTTGTCCTTCTTGACGTATATAGGTCTCAGATGCTGCAAACGATGAACGAGTCGACGTCTCTGGTGGTGGACGCTATCAACAACACGATTACACGCCCATTCGATTCCATCCCCGCGAGTCAATACACATCAGCCCTCCGCTGTCTGCAGGCATGGATGTCCTATCTCAAAGCAAAGTAGGTGGTTCTAGCCTCCTTATCTTTCGAGCTAATTTCAAAATTCTGCCAGTGAACTGACGGGATTCCTGCCTTCCCTCATCACCCTCCTGGATCCCAATACGCCGGACGAGTCTATCTTCATCGCCGCCTCGGACGCCCTGCAAGAACTGACCACGAACTCAGCGCTCGCCGACGGGTCAGGCAGCAAGACGCTCACGGAGCCGCTGCTGGTGTGGCTGGACACGACGGGCAGCCGCATCGTCGAGGCGACGCTGGCCACAGGCGAGGTGTCTGCGACGGCGCACTCGCTGTGCAAGCTGCTCGGCGCGCTGGGCGACCACTCGACCGCGTACCTCGCGGCGCACATCGCGTCCGGCGCGCCTGTGCCCACCGCCCCGGGCGCGCCGGCGACGACGCGCGGGCGCCTCGTGCAGCGCTTCCTGCAGCTGCTGCTCGTGTACACGGGGCTGCCGGGGTACTACGGCGTGGACGAGGACGAGAGCGAGATGACGTTGGGCTTCTGGTATCTGTTTCAGGAGGCGCTGTGGAGCACGGACTTTTTCGTTGAGGGGGAGGGCGAGGAGGCGGCGCCGGCGGTGCCGGAGACCGGGGAGGGGGGCGAGTCGCAGCAGGTAGTGATGGCGAAGGCGGTGTTCCGAGAGTTGGTGCAGATTTTGAGGCGCAAGGTGGCGTTTCCGCCGCCGAATAGCGGATGGTCTCGAGGTGCGTGTTGTTTTTTGCATCTGTATGAATCATATCGTTGATGTGGTCATTTAGATCAAATCGACAAGTTCCAAGTGTTCGTTGTTTGCTGCAATGGTCAATGCTGAATTCTGATTCCACTCATAACTGCAGATATCGAAGAGACGTGGGCGATACTTTGATTAACGCGTATGTGAGATCTTTCCGTTGATATATGCTGTATTGACGCGCGATATCCTAGTTATTATGTCCTTCGGAACGACATGCTTGCATATTTTGTCAACGACATCATCGAACGTCTCGCAACGCGGCAAGAGAGTGATGGATGGCAGGTACGCGTCAACGATACCATTTCGATCCATGTTCGAAAACTTATGTAAATTTTGTTTTGTAGGAGATAGAAGCGACACTGCATTGTATCATGTCAATCCAGGAAGCCATCGATATGGAGACGATCCCTGAGATGAAGCGCATTTTCAGTCCTGAAGTCCTAGGCAGACTGCCTTCTGCTGGGCGCTCGCGAGTACGGCGGACCGCATTGGGCGTCATCGGTGCGTTTTCTTTACCTCATGTCTGACTATCCTACTTCATAATCCTATATTTCCTCGCAGGTACATATTCATCTTGGTTCGCGACCCAGGCGCATGCGGACGCGACGAACCCGGCTGAGCCGAATCTCCTGCTGACCGTGCTCACGTACGTGGTGTCGGCGCTTCCGGACCCGTCGCTGAGCCTGTCCGCGGCGACCGCGCTGCGCAACCTCTGCGAGGCGAACCGGCAGGCGCTCGCGGTGCATATCGGCGCGTTCGGGGAGCTGCATGCGGGGCTGAATAATATTCCTGTGAGTCGTCGTTGGCGCATATATTTTTTAGTAAACTGATTGATGTGATTGGGGTAGGATTCGGAGAAGAGTAAGGTGCTGCAGTCTATTGCTAGTGTTATTCAGGCTATGCCGCCGAGTGAAGAGATCCCTGCTATCGAGGTGAGGAAATTTTTAAGACTGGTGAATTACCTTCATCTTGACGATCCTATCAGGCAATTATAAATCCCATCGTGCAAAAACTCTATGAATGCCTACAGACAGCTAACGAGGTATGTCCTACGCAAACTGAAATGTACTTCTACTATACTCATCACTCATTCCTTTTGTAGCTTCCGGACGAAGCCCGAACATTGACAATCCTTCATCTCGAAACCCTCGCGGGCGTTGCGAAGGGTTTGACGCGGAGCGCCGAAGGCCTGGGTGCACTAGAAGACGACTCCGACGCGGGCTCGAATGAACTGCAGGTTGTCAAACTCGCGCGGCAGGATCCCAGAGCAGTGGCATTGCGCGAAAATATATTTGCGGCTATTCGCGGTGTGATGGAGCGGTGGTCTGTCGATGCCGCCGTCAGCAGTGTGCGTGTTCCCCATTCAAACTCATTGCTTATACAACCCTGATTCCCTTCCTCGATCCAGGCCCTCAGCGACCTCTTCAAGTCGATCACCTGCCTCCCGTCCGACAACACGTTGATCTCGCTGCCCGCGGGCCCGCTGCTCGAGCTCGTGTGCCACGCGGCACAGCGCCAGCTCACGGCGGCATGGCTCTCGCTCGCGGCCATCCTCATCGCGCAGCTGAACCCGCCGGTCTTCTCGCTGAACATGAAGAGCGGGCCGACGCCGGAGGCGGAGGCTGTGGTCAGGACGATGCTGCCGGTGCTGATACAGTGTGGGTTGGGGATGTTGAGCTTGGAGGGTGCTATGGAGGGGGTAAGGCTTATTCGTACCCAAGGATATGTGGTTTTATGGTGCTGACCTTGTCTTTCTCTCTGAAGAACCCGGATATTGTGCAAGAATTTTTCGCCTGCATGGATCGGGTAAGACACGCCCTGGACATGGCTTTGTCTTTTGCCTATCTAACCGCGCCTATTCCGTGTCTGTTTGCATTTAGACGGCCCAAGATTTTACGAGTTCTTTCTATGCGCTACCGCCTGGACTTTTGGATGCTCTGTTGCAATGTGCAGTTCGCGCGTTGTCCCTGCAAGAACGATATTCCCTGGTGGCGGCATCTAATTTCGTCGTACGTCTTCGTTTGCCGTGCTCGTTTATGTCCGTCTGAAGAACTTTTTGTTCGTCTAGTCAACCTTGATCCATCGCACATCCGTTCGAGACGACCTTGCCCCCACAAAAACGCGCTCCTCGCAAACCACGGGCGGGCGCTGATGCGCGCTGTTCTGCAGGGTTTCGCGGGCGTTGCGCCGCGGAGCGCGGTGCCCAACCTCATCGAGATTCTCGGGACGCTGCTCAGCCGGGCGACGGAACCCGGGCCAGCGGGGAATGCGACGCAATGGATGAAGGATATTCTCATGGCGGTGAGTGTGTTGAGCGTGTCTGTGCCGTTTGGGGATGCATGCTTACTATTTCTTGTTGCGTGTTTTGCAGGACGACTTCATCGCGAGCAAGGCCAGCGTAGATGCGAAAGCAAAGTTTGTCAAGGCCGTTGCGGGGTCAGTTGTTAAAATCCAAATCTCCTTCCTTTACTGATGATGTTATGGCTAGGTCGCGTACACTCAAAAGGACGCGCGAGGCCGCGCAGCAGTTCACCCTCGTCGCCAGAGGGTTAGAAGGATCTAGCTTCGGATATTCCACATTGTCTATGTAACATAATTACGCCATGGAGAACCAATTGTAGGCGACCTTTCACATTTCCCTCAACGCGGCGGGATGCTCAAATAGATGCGAAGCTATAAACCACTCTGTACTCGGGCACATGTGGCGCTATTCAAAAATGAAACATAAAGATCCAAAGCACGTGATTATTTCAGTGTTCTTTGAGACCAGACGGCGCCAAGACGGCGCGCAATATTGAAACACTACCACCACGACTACTATGGACTATGGTGACAACTTCGCTAGCCCCAACATTCAAGTGAATGGGTTCGTTTTCTGCAAAAACCACGGTGATGAGTGGTGCGACAGATGCTGTTACGATCACCGCATGACCAACAATATTCGAATTGAAGACGACTTGCCGGATCTCAATAACATGGAGTTTGACGTCGATGTACGTTCGCACTCCTAGTGGGTTATCTGCGAGATGTCAATCTTACTTCACGTCGAAGGATCGCGACTCATTCAATGTTTACGCGTGTGGCGCGGTCCACGATAGACGCGACAAGTCCTACCAGTACCAGTGCAGGAAGCACGACAAAATCGATTGCAAGACGTGCTTCGATTGGGCTGGCTTTATCAAGCAGCAGGGTAAGGAGGCGGCGGACCAGAATAAGTGGTTGAATAAGAAGGGAAAATATATCGAGACTTATTAGGTCGATTGAATGTCGGCGTTCAGTGTTTGTGAAAAGGCACTTAGCATGACCGTGGAACAACTACCTCACACGACTTTTCTGAATAAAGGCCAATAAAAGGCGATAAAGGCCAGAATGATGCGGCCACCGCGCTGTGCGACTGAAGAAAGCTCCGTTGTCACAGATCTGGAAAAGGAATGAGGGGAAAGCCGCGAAGTTAACAACGGTCAACTTAGTTCAAGGCTTCGCATGTTCCAGAAGATCAGGATAACCTAATTCAAGTTGACCGCGGTGAGACGACGCTGGGGTGATATTTAACTTGGAATTTCCGCATAGTACACGGTTTATATACCTAGGATGCTACGCAATTTTTGAACAAAGTTTAAATTCTAACCCATGGAACATCGTCGAAAACTGTGTGTTCCGCGCGATGTTCCATGTGCTACAGAATAAAATAGAAAGAGGTAGAACGAGGTTTTGAACAGGCTAAAGGATTCGGGGACGTTGGAATGAAGGATTGGAAATTGTATTTACTTATTGAGGAAATTCCGCGAGCGCTTGATGTGTCGGCGGAGACCTATTAATAGATCACATTCACTTGAGGAAAACTTCGAGATTCATCTATCGGGTATTGCGCAATTTGTGCGCAATTGTCGTATCGTGTGCGTCCCGTTTTTCCGACCCGTATCATTCTTCCGGCCGAGCCTTGAAAGTGGCAGCTCAGAAGAACTGTTGCCTGTGAGACCAATGTGAGTCCCACTTGCCGCAGAACTTGAAGTATTGGTTTGGATTACACAGAGCTTGTGTGTATGTACTAGAAGACGACTCGGACGCGGGTTCGAAATTCCGAATGAATTGCCAATGCCAGTGCTACGAACAAATACGAGAATTCTTGCCGAATTCAATTGCATCATACCGTGCGTAATTTTAATTTTAATCAGGTACAAAAAATCACAACACGTGATCACCTCATTAACCATTTAAAGCAAATTACCGAGGCGGCGAGTGTTCAAAAACTACCACCACTCTCAATTCACTCTGCCACAAACACTCGATTACTATGTCCTACGCTGACACCTTCGCTGGACCAATCATAGAAGTGAACGGGTTCGTTTTCTGTAAAAACCACGGCGATGAGTGGTGCCACAGATGCTGCTACGACCATCGCATGACCAACAATTATCAAATCGAAGACGCCTTGCCTGAGGATATCAACGACAGCATGGTGTTTGACATCGAGGTATGCCCCCGCCTTTAGTATATCATCAACAAGAATGTATGGAACTTACTTTGCTTCCTGCTTGCATCTCAGAATCGCCACACATTCAATGCTTACGCGTGTGGTGCGGTCCCCGCCAGGTCGGGTAAATCCGACACATACCAGTGCAGGGTGCACGACAAAATCGATTGCAAGACCTGCTTCGATTGGGTTGGGCTTGTCAAGAAGCAAGCCAAAGAGGCGGCAGACCAGGAAAAATGGTTGAACAAGAGGAAAAAATATCTCGACAGCCGGGATAATTGAAGATCGGCGTTCGAGATCACTGTACCATTTCGACCAAGTGTTCACACCATGTGACATATGACACGTAGTGTTCACTGGGCAAGGTGTTCACAGCTGGTAGTGACATATGACAGGTACTAATAAGTGTTCATTTGGAATTTTTTTTGAAAAAAAAAATTAAAAAAAATTGGCCCTAGCCCTACAGACAATAGACTCTGAGCCAAATCAAAGCCAATTTCTTCAGAATAATTTAAATGTAGAGTGAAATTTGTACAAACTGTGCTAAAATGACTCAATTTGTGTGATTCGGCGGAAAATCTATTTTTAGTGACCAAAATCGGTGCTGTTCACACCCGAAAATGACCTATGACATTTGGACCAAGTGTTCAGTTCACAAGCCAAAATGACATGTGACTGAACACTTGGTCGAAATGGTACAGTACAAGCGGTGCAAAGGCACTTTCACGACTTCCGAAAAAACGCGACAAAACATCAAATACATTATAAGACGGAGCGATATCCTCATGATGACTCACACATAAGCTCGGAAGTTTGTAGCGATCGATTCCAAAGAGAAAAAATTGTTGAATATGACTGGTGTACGCGATGCATGGAACATGAGATAATTCAAGTCGGGCTATACAGTGTACACAGATGAAAACAACTTTGATGAGTGAGCTATCCAATAGAATACAGAGATGTGGTATCGATACACGATGCTGTAGAGATGATAGAAAGACAGGATAGGGCAAAATATATCTACCCATAAAGAGTGGGCCACCCGGCCATCGACTGGACAAATGAGGTGTCTGGGTATAAGTAGAAATGTGAAGTAGGCGCGAAAGATCGAAATAGTAGTATGCGGCGTTCCATGATTTACAACGAAGTGCGAAGAGAGCAGTAGGAGGGGATGATCGTTTAATAAGCATAGGCGACATCTTGAATATGAGTAAGCTTTACTGTACTCGCAGGAGGAGAGGTCTATCAAGGGAAAAAAACAGATATTAGAATATATGCGACGGATTGGGTCAGGAAGTATCGAACGCACAGGCGCCTCTGTACATTCCAAAGAAATCGTATCTGCTCTGGGACTCCTGAAGCTCGAAGTCGTACGAAGAGCAATAGGCTGTTTCCACGATGCGTTTGCGGTGTACTGTCCAAGAGACGAATCTTCAGGCATTTTGCGTTCCCGAGAGTTCAGCATGGCGATGAAAGACCCAACGTAAACTTTTGAGAAGTAAATAGAAGACCTAGGCGCTAGAAGGAGTATGGAATCTCACGTTTCGTTAAAAGGAATTCAAGAGCGATGAATACGAATGTATTTGGTAGAAGGATATACTAGAGAAAAAGGTCCTAGTCAGTAATGAGCCTCGCCGAAACATGAGCCATCCATTACCGAGAACATTGCGCCGAGAGAAAATGCGCTACAAAATAATCAGGATCAAATAAAGCATTATAAGATATTCCCGTACCTTGTGAGCAGACCCGAACTCAGTGTATACTGAATGATCGTAGAGATCCTTGAGTTTAACCTGGTAAACGCGGTCTTATCGAATCATTTCAAGTCTGAATGCACGGAAACATACCTGGTAATGCTTCCTTTGCTCTTACTGAGATAGTAAAACATACTAGCTGCTATAATGAAGTCGATTGTTGTCGAGGTACCAAGAGCAGCATTGATAGCCCACTGTAGATGGCATTAATACATAAAAGACCAGGAAAAGATGATCGTACTCACAGAGATCTTCTCTAACTCCAAGAACGTATGGGCAGTGTATCTGTGAGAGAAGTCAATATTGATTGCATGCGACGCGACACTTGGAGGGATGAAGTGACGAACATCATATACGCAAAAATGACGCCGACAACTGCAATGTGTCACGTTAAAGAAACCTGTTGAGCCGAAAACGACTGGCTTATATCATACCGAAACCGCCAACAACGACGAAAGCCTGGACCTACGATGAGACAATGTTCGACAGCTGATTCCATATTTCACATACCACAATATATCCCAAAAATCCTTGGTGATATCCGCCCACTGGAAATCATGTCAGTAACGAAAACTGGATCTCGCGTCTAAATGCGATTCAGGAGAAAGAGCTCACGTAACCATACACGCGAGGTGTACAAACTGAAGGGAATAAATTGGATCAGTGCGATTACATATTGCATGCTCGTGTTCATACCTATGCACAAGAAGGATAACAACAACCTAAGGTTCATATAATTTAGAAAGATGGGTCTAGTCCAAGGGATGGAATCGAAACTTACGTTGACGCTAACTTGTAGCTGTGATCCTGTACAGTTAGTTCGTAATTCGCAAAGCGGTCAAGAGAACGACGCACTTTGAGTGACCTATATGACCTCATTATTAGCATAATACGGAGAAGAAACCGATATAAAGTCACCATTCAATTTGCGACAGCGTGTGTACGTTTCCAAATCCAGTTACCGCATATGCGTACACGGTATGCACCACCAACGCCAAATGAAACGCGTCCAAAGTCCAAAGAAGCGCGACCTAAGAAACTTGAATGAGCTCAGAAAGATCAAATAGAACTAGAGCTGCTAACGGAACACTTGTGCAAACGCGAATCATTGTAGTATGAGTGGTAGTACCAATAGGCCTGGAGCGTCGTGATACCAAACAGCCTGCGCAGAGACGAATCAGCATCAGCGCTGAGAAAGTGGAAAGATAGCATATGTGACTCACAAAGAGGCGCCTACTACCCCAAGAAAGATCGCGCCCACCGTATTGTCAATCGTCGAATTGGCGAGGCTCAGCAGTGCGACAGGAGCCATGATAGGACAATTCGAAGTGGGCGGTCGTGCACAGCAGTGCTAAACAATGAAAACGCGTGCACAGAAAGAAGTTCGAAAGGTGTGAAGAGCAGGAATGAAGTACGAGCCCAATGTCGTCGCCGTCTCCAGAAATAAGAGGGAGAGAAAAAACACAATCCAGCTCGATTACAATGGGGTATGTATATTTGGACGACCCGGCGTTGATGGCGATGGAGCGAGCGGGAATGCGCAAGGCCGGGTGCCTCGCCGGATTTGCAGGAGTATAAAAGGAAAACACATTGAGGTGCGTTGCACTGCTACGGAATCACCGCCGGCTTCGTGTGCTAGATCAGTCCAGAGAAGTAATATTAGAATGGAACATAGGCGCACGCGCGCACTCGAATGACAATTGAGATTAAGTGTTGTTGGCTCGGGAACTTTTGTCAAACCCAGTATAATCAGAAGAAATCTTTGCGTGATTCGCTTACTGCGCCATGTTTTCCTAGTACTCGTTCGTCGGGCTTGGGTATTGCCCGCCCCAAGGATTAAATGTTCGCAATATAACTTGTGGCACCGCCATCGACTATCGGAGGCCACGAGGCTTCTCGTTCGAACACAGGACATCGTACGTAGCCAATAGCTTCAGGAGAGATTTTTAGTCTAAGCTTATTTGGATAACGGGAGTATAACATACGCACGTCGCATTCGGACATCTGTAGAGATTAAATGTTGCATACGGTAGAAGTGATAGCAGTACTCCATACCACGATGTCGATCTTGGTGGCTGATCCTATCCAGGTGTTGGGATAGATACCGGTTTACATAGTTTAGCGTCTTAGGTTCGGAACCGGCATACCCAATGGCATGTAGGCCCTCGTGATACCTTTCAAATTTGATTAAGTGCCATACTAATAGTCCTGAACGCTGCTCGCCATACGTACTTACCTTTGATTTACGTCCCACCTTCAACTAGCAGAATCAGGCAGAATCCCAATATCGCGAGAGCAGAAAAGTATTCGCACTAGTATGAGAAAATAATCAGTAGATATGGGGCTACATTATCAGAAGACAATAGCGCCGGGGTAAATTCTGGCATTCAGCGCGTAAAGTACGCTCCAGCAATCTGATGAGCAAGAACACGAGGCGCAAGTTCCAAGGTGCACCATGCCAACGCCTTCCACATTAAACAGAACCAAGCACCACGCACCGCACAAAACATTCGTGCATGACATCACTGAGGCTGCATTGAGGTCGCGATTCCGGTAAAGATTCGAGACCGTCAGGGAGCATTGATATCCAGGATAGTTTGCGGATGAGAGGCGAAATTGGAGGGCAGTGTGCTTTGAAATATGTTATAGATTCTTGCGGGTGAGTTTCCGATTCAAGCCTGGTGTGAATAGTCCGTGAATTTGAATAGGAACTCGGCGTGATAAGAGAACTATCACATTATCCGGGCAATGTCGGTCTCGACGAGAGCGGAATGGAACAGAATATTGCACAGTCGTGATTCAAACCCAGGCTCGCGGCTGTCATTTTTCGAGCCAGAGTTTCTTATTCAAATATGTTGGCAACGTTGAACCATATAGCCTCTTGCGGTCCAGCGCGTCTGCATTCTCCTAACGCCACAAATCAATCATCATAGGGCTCGTTCTACGACGGTTCCATCGCGACCATGGTGACGCGCGTCAGGCGTCTCACTTTGCGACATTTCTTGATATTGCCAATGGACCCCTACGCCCTCTAGAAGGCGGCTTCACTTCCAATGTCTTGTCGGATTCGTGTAGATACGGGAAGAATTATTAGAACATCTCCGCCTTGGTATAGAAGAGAATAACAGGGATGGAATCTAAACCAACATATATATCTGCTTTTGTGAGTACGAATACAAATGGGAATACACTATAGTCACTCACCTACACTATGCCCCGACGCCTGCTTTGGCACCATATCCCTCCCGCTTCTAACGCAGTTTGGAGAACAGTTTTGGTCCGGCGCATTCCTGCATTATCCAATTAGCAAGAATACATCAGACTGAGGACAACGCGATACGAACATCTACACAGTGCATCATGCTAGTAAATTGAATCCAAAGTCAAGAGCAGGTCGTATGCAGTAGAATTGGAAAAAACTCACTGGACTGGACACGCAGCAGGGGTGGAGAGAAACGGCGTTAAGTTTGACATGACACAAGCGGAATTTCAAGAATGAAGATACGCACATCTATGGAAAATATGGAGTCAGTGTGAATTTAGCTCGAAACAGGGAAAGACGCACAATTCCTCGACGCAATCCTCGCCCTTGAAACCTTGGCCGCTCTCGACCTTTTCCTGGCAATGCTCAAAGTGTTTTGTCAGCGCAGCGCATTTGGCAGACTGCTTGCATTCTTCGCGGAGAACTGGTTGGATCTGCAACATTCAAGCACGACGCGTAATGAGTTCCGGCACGCCGCCAGATTCACAGCGAAACATTGAGCCACGTACATCCTCAGGCTCCTCCTCTTCTTCCTCCTTCTCGGCCTCTTGCTCGACGACGGTAGCTCCGGCGTCTGCGGGAGACTGCTCCTCGGCGTCGGCGTAGGTGGTGGAGATGAAAGATGAGAAGAACGACGCGATGCTTGAACTCATTTTTGTGGATGGCGGGACACGAAACGGCGACGAGTGGTTCAGAAACACACGGATACTTTCGGAGGCACGGGATGACCGTGGGAGGATTCTGCTGATGCGCTCCCGCAAATCATTCAGCTCTTGTCAAGTCTTAGCTCCAGCACAGGCGGTTCGTTTGTCTTCTTTTGCTTGCCTTCCTGATTATTGGTCAAGCACAGATATGGCAGAGTGCACTCGGCGGGCTAAGGCTGGGAGTAGCTGGAGGGAACACGAGTTGATGGCATACCACATATCAACCGTTGAGCAAGATCAACAGACTTTCTTCGACGGGCCCCTCCCCAATTATACTGGCCCACTTGGTTTCGCCCAGTATGAAGATGTTACGGATGACCTCGATGAAGCCTCTGTGAGATTGATCAATCTTCTGAAGGCAGCTGCGCGACCCATGGAGGGCGAAGAGTCCGCCGTGGATGATTTCGCTGCACTACTTCTGCGGGCAATGGGCTACGAACGTCGGGACACATTCGTACCCACACGCAAGACGCTCCGACTCGACATGTCCGGGGAGGAGGTTTGCAGTCAAGCTGATATCTGCCTCATGGACGTCAAGTCTTCCAACATATTACTCGTCGTTCAAGAGGACAAATCACACATCAGTCTGTTCGCAGATCCTCAGGCACAGCTGGTGGCAAATGCGATAGCTGCGTTCCAGATGAACAACACCAACAGAGTCAATAACCTCTTCTTACCGGCTTTGGAGGGTGAGATCATTCCCGGCATCACTTTGACTGGAACATTTCCTCGCTTTTACAAGATCCACGTTACGTCCGCGTTGGATCGTTGCGTACGAGGAGGACTGTATCCTGCCATAAAGACCACTGTATACCGACATACCCCTCGTATTCAGGAACGTTATGGCGATGCTATGAAACCGCTTGCCAATCGAGTCCTCATGTTGGGGTTCTATGAAGCTTTCAAGAACTTTGTTTATCGGAAATGAGATTGTATGTTTTGTCTTTGCTTTGTATTCTGTCGGTAGTATCTTTGTCTTTGGCAGCCTATTGTGGCACTCGGCTTCGAGGGCTGGAACTGTAGCTCTTGTTTAGACTGCAGAGGGCCCTTCTGCTCCACCCGCTCGTACTTCGCATGGGACGTCGTCTTCAAGCCGGACTTGCCACCTGACGACGTCACCGAAATATTCCGGATCACAGGCGCGCACACAGGGCTCGATTTCGCCCAGCTGGGATTCTTCATGTCACCCCGAATGGCGAAGTGCTGACGCCCGTCGCGCAGCCGCTGAATACGGTAGCGGGGACGTATGTGGTGACGTTCTTCCACAAGGCGCTGATTGCGAATGCGGACGGGACGTTCAGCACGGGTTTTAGCGTGCTGTGGGATGGGGAGGTGGTCTTTTCTGTGCCGAGCCCCGTCGCGGACAGTAATTGGAGGTACTATCAGGCTCAAGTTACAGCGGTGGGAAGCGATGTTATTGGATTCCAGGATGATCGTCAAAGCGCCGGCGGAGGGTCCGATTTGGACGATGTCTTCCTCTTTCTTGGTCCGAAATGCGGCAACAACTATCGCCATCTCCAAGTACCAATTATATTTAACCAGAATAATAAGATTTGAGTAGCGTCTAGAAAATTAATCAGTCAACAACATAAACTTTCGTCAAATTGAATTCAACTTCGACGTTGAATTCAAGTTGTATAATCCAAGGTCATCGCATAAAGGATTTAAGTAGCCTACTCTCTCCTATCCATTTTTTATTACCGCCTACTTCTCTCTATTTAATTTCTGTGTATTTCTCTAGCGCGCGATCAAGCTTTCCCCACATTCCATCCTGCCACGTTGAACTTCCTCCCACTCCTTCGCCGGCATAGCAATTCTACAAAATGCAAGCCAAGCACCCACGATCAGATCTGCATATATCGGGTTCTCCCCGCCTAAGAAGGGACTCTCTACATCGCGGTAAAACGTAGCCAGCCCGGCGAGCTTCTCCTTGAACCCTGCGAGTTGTTGCGTTCTCTGGTCATCGCTGAGCTGGAAATCTTCCATTTCCCTACCTGCGATCGGAACACCAAGGACGCCTTGGTGAGCTCTGCGGTCTCCGGATTTAGTGGAATACCGTGGATACACAGGATGGCAAATGGAGCAAAAATGGCATCGATTTGTGCATTCCACGCGCGTTGAAGGGCGATAGTGGAAGGTGGAAACAAGGAGGGCGTGTGGGTCGCCTCGGGGTATGTCCTATCGAGATAT
>JACGCK010000314.1:0-43836 GCA_014925825.1 Pholiota molesta
TGGCGCGTTTGAGAGCGAGGCGGCGCCGCCGGGGGGCGCGGCGATGATGTGGTAGATCCTGGGTGTGTGGGGGCTGTTCGTGGTTGTGAGTACTTTCGTTTCGTATCCCTGCCGTCTTTCGCCGTTCGGTTTTGGAGTCGTGGTTGATGATTGAATTTGATGATTTTTCTTGGACTTGGATGATTGGTGCTTATTCAGCACTTGGTATTTAGTTCTAGCCATATGCCATCCGTGCACGATAATTGCGTCGGAAGTAAAATTCTTTTGTACCACCACTATTTATTGCCCTATGTTCGCTCTGGGTTACTTGTTCACTTTGTTGTTTGGCCTGAGATATGGCGTGTACTTTTAGTAGACTTTCTGTAATACTTTTTCAATACTTTTCCATTCTGTATAAAAATAGATTTTTATCTATACGTCAGAAGTAATCGCATTATCTGGCGATTAGGTGAAGTTTGGGTGAAGTATACACAAGTCTTCCTGGAGATATCAAGCTTGAAGAAGTGTTTCGGTGTGGAATTATCTTTGCACGCGTATTCATATCGGTCATCAATTAGACATTGACTCGGAGGCTTTGGCTGAAATTGATGAAAATTTCTCGGCCTCTCTGGCTCTGTAGACCTCAGCATTTCTGCCGGCTTCTACAGTCGGCGACTCGGAAGACGATCGTGTCGAGTTCGGGCAATATTAAAGAATATCACGATCAATTTACGGACGACTGACCGCAGCTTACCGTTAACATTATGGAGAGAAGATGCAAAAAGACTCATATTGATTGCTCTCCATTGTGCATCTGGGCAAAGATAGACGAACGTTTGAGCATGGCAAGCGCTAAGCATTGGCATCTGATAAAGCAACTTACGGACCGATAGAGAGCTGTCGTGCCCTGGAGCATCCTGGTCGCAGAAAATCGTATGCAACTGCGCTCTACTGCGCTCTAGGCAGCGAAAGCATATGCTCGCAGTGCTTGATTGTAACGCGAATGAAATGGAAAGCTCTTCGACTCCGATAGTGCATCCGACTAATCAATTACTTGCTTGAAATGTATTTTGAGGCTCGGACCTGTGAAAATGAGCCTCGAGCTCCTCTGTAATGTACCTTTTGGCTGGAATTTCCGGGGCTTGCCTGGTATCTCCTCGAATTTTCCTCGAACGAAGCATTCCTTGGAATCCGACAGATGTTCTGGCCAGTGGCATTCTTCAAAAACACATAACCAAACCGATTCGCTGTTGCTTTATCTCATGCAGTAGTTTATAAAGAACAGTGGATCAAAAACGTTTGAGGTTCATGTTGGAAAGAATTGAATTGCGAGACATCGACTTGGCTTTTCTCTTGAATGCTGTTGATAAAACGAGAAAACATGATCGAGGCAAATCGAGGCACAGGGAGATCGGCAGATCACGTGAAAAACATAGCTTTGGATAATCACATGCGAAACGAAGGACGCGAGGCTGTCCTATTTATTACCTCGCTCTTATCACTCGCCACCCACATCCACAACTCTGCCATAATGTCGACTACGGCCACAGAAACTGCCCCGGCGCCAGCGCAAACGCAAGCTCCAGAGGTCACCGTGCTCTCTCGCGTTGCGTCGATCCCCATGATCTCCTCCTCGTTGAACACCATCAACGAGGCCTTGTCGTCGAATACCTACACCCGCTCGCCCTACGCCCATGCGAAGGAGCTCTCGTCATCCGCGTACAAATTCACCGAACCGCTCCAGGTGAAACTCGCCCCGCTCATTGTGCGCGCCGACGGCTATGCGAACAAGGCCGTGGATGCGGTCGAGTCCCGCTACCCCTACCCATTCAAGGCGCAGCCCGAGGAAGTAGCCACCATGGTCCGCGAGCGCAAGGAGAGCACCACGAACTATGTCAGCGAGCGCGTCAACGACGTCAACAAGGCCATCGATGCCAATGTCAAAACCCCCGCTTTGGAACGTTGCTCATGATATCGATCAGGTAAGCTTCGGCGTGTGTTTTCCTGATCTCTCGGAGTTGTTATTCATATCTTTTCAATAGCGATTCGCTCCCATCGTTGATTACTTCGCCGGCGCTGTCAACCGTCTGAACAGCTCTGAAGCTGGCCCATCCACGCCCCCGGATGCTCAATATCAATACCAGCGGGCGCTCGCTCTCTCCAAGACCCTGCGGGAGAACATCTACGAGTATTCCAACGAACAATTGAAACAGCTCCAGGCCCAATCCGTTATCGCGTATGTATAGTCTCTTCCATCATCTTTCTCAGGGTGCATCTAACAATTCATTCTTATCATAGACAAAAGGCTTCTGAAACCGCCCACTCCATCTCCGCCGTCGCTTCCTCGTCCTTTGTCAATGCGCAGACCCGAATCCACGGGCTGTCGGACACCATGCTCGCCGAGCTCCAGAGGCTGCAAACCTCCACCACCGAGCTCTCCGCGTCCCTCCAGAACACCCTCCAGAGCTCGGCCGCCAGGTGCAGTCGCAGGTGCCCCAGATCCAGCAGTCGTACGCCGATCTGACTGGAGCGATCTCGTCTACTGTCAACGAGCTGTCGTCGATCATCACGACGAAGGATCTGCCGCTCCAGGACAAGGTCACCCGCGTCAGCAAGGAAGTGCAGGACCGCGTGCAGCCTCTCCTGGACGCTGTGAGGAAGGGCGTTTCTGAAGTGCTCGCGCGGAAGGAAGCGAGTGCGCCGAGTGGCGCTACTAATGGCACTAGCGGCCATGCGCCAGTAGAGCCTGTCACGGTCATGTAATCCGTTTTTCGTCTTACATTCTCTGTCTATGTCCGATTTTTTTCTGCACCCCATTTTTTACAGTAGCTTATATCACGTCTCTTCTGGCTTTGTGATTCCTTCCCTTGTGACCGCATACATACCTCTAGAGTGTATAATATCTATAGACGCTTGACAGCATACAATACAGACAGCCCTCCCACATTGTGATTTGCCGCGCCCATCCTATCTTTCTCCTCTCGCTGATGGTTATCGTTATCGCTGCATACCTTTTTCACATTGGGGTGGGTACTTTACGTTATGATGAAATGATGACGCAGAGGAAATTTTTAGACTTTTGAGCGTACATGTAGAGCTATGTAGAGTTAGTGGCATTTTCATAAATAGGGTTGGGTTGGATGACAAACTGGCGACAGAGTGCTGGATCTCGACAGTGCTCGACGGTCGATGTCCATAACAAAATAGGTGATTTAGCCTTGGGCGCTTTTCTTGCGTTTTGCATCAAAGCACCATCGACATCACTTGCGCAGAATCCCTTAGATAATACCAGGTCGACCTTAGAGAGGCGATAAATATCGGTTCGATGGCGTAGTTGGTTATCGCATCTGTCTAACACACAGAAGGTCCTCAGTTCGAGCCTGGGTCGAATCAGTAGCCCATTGCACTTTTTTTTCTCTATTTGGTGAATAAGTTCTTAGCTGACCCTTCCAGACTCCAGTTCCAACTTCCATATGGCCGGTGAATTGAATTTCTGATCCAGATTCCAGAATGATAATCCTGATCAGGCTTCAGGCCTCATCGATGTGGCCAAAGTTCCATCTGGTTTTTCTTCTTTTTAATTTTGCAGATAATCTTGACGATCGCACAACGATCATCGATCACATCACACGGCCGTCAGCAGCCTTCGAAGCTCATTGTTGAGAGCGCTCAGCGAACTATCTCGGAAACCATCGGGCATACATTTACCAAGTCATTCCCAGTTAATGGATGGGGAATTTGTTACTAGTTAGGCAAGTATTTTTTTTTCTACTCGGGGATGCATTCGAATTTAAAAGTTTCCTAATCTTGGGGCTCATAGTGCAATATGATTATATTATCCAGAACTAAAAGACGTTGTACAAGTAGAGCAACATAGCGTCGACAACAGGAACGTAAAGATATACATTGAATGATGAGACGAAGGTGATTTAAAGAGAAGAATGCTTAACGAGGGTGAAAATTGAATTGGGAAAGGCTCAGGCAATAATGGAGTGCAGGTATAAGCAAATCAACGTCCAGGCAGTCTAAAACTCAAAATCGGCTGTGGCCTGGTGGGTTGGGTGATTAGTTACCGCTTCGTAAACTCTCAAATTGCTTCGCATATTCTTCAACTTGTCTCAGAGCAGCTTCGCCTTTCTGTTTGGAGTCCTCGAGCGCTTTCTTAACGACCTCCACTTCCGCTCTTTGTGCTGCGAGGCTCGCCATTGCTGCTTGAGCTCTGGCTTCAGCTTCTTCAGCAGTCAGAAGTGGAGGCCGTGGAGCGGTCAGCTGGAATCATACGGAGCTTAGATCCAGACGTGAGCTAGTCAGAAAGTAGGAAGGTACTCACGGCCTTGTAAAGGGCGTCGTATCGTTGTTGCGACTCTTGGGCAATTGCTCAAATTTCCTGAAAAGACGGCTTGACGATGGGCAATTTGTCTTCTCTAGCTTTCACGAATTGCTCTCAAAAGGTTCAAGCTTGGGGAGGGGCAGGCCTAATACTCCATGCAAATGTGCATCAGACGAAATGTGTGGACTCAAAGGTTCCCAGTGAGGTCCTAGATCCTCTTTTCCTTCACTTTTAACTGAGTGGTCTACATTAGCTCACAATTTAAGCGCCCAACAGCGATTCAAACGTTCATTACATGCGGCGAAGTGCTTGTGCACAAATTTTCCAAAGAATCATTCAGTGGCATTTTTTATATTGCGGACACTGGTACGCTCTTCCATTAAGTTAAATGTTCAAGTAACTATTCCCTTTGACGATGTTATTCGTCATTGCCCTCATTGCAAAAGGTATTTCCCAGCTTCTACCCTCTAATTCAAACTTTTTGTCCGCGCTGACTCCTGAGTAGCAGCTCATGGGATGGTGTTGGGCCTAGGACCCGTAAAAAGAATGGTGCAGAAACAACGTGTAAAGTCGTAATGGTGTGTACCTCCACTTGTCCGGCTACTTATCTAAAAAACGACGTTGTCCTGCTGCAAACATCCAGATGGCTAACCTATCGATAAGATAAAGTTTATCCATGAGGCTTCATGGCCCAGGTTCCAAATGTCCAAATGAATTTTTCAACAGTCCTCCAAAGCAAGTCCAAATCATAAAACTCGGGAATTAAAATCTGGTTCGTGCACGGTGATCTCGAACCAACATTGCCATGCTCGACCGAAGATGACGTGGCACTGGGCATGGATGAAGTCGAGGTCATCTTTTTTTTTTCTCTCAGGATTAGGAGTTCTCGATACGAGAGGCTGGTTATAGGAGCCTGGTCCAGATAGAGAGTTTCAAAGCCGACAGCAACGACGACGGATAAAACCTGTGTAAACTAATGGACATTTCCTTGACACAGGACCCCGGATATGGAGGAACGATGGACGAACAATGTCCAACATGCCTGTTTCAAGGACCAAGAACCAACTTGACACATATTTGTCCGCCGTGCCACACCAGTTGCGTATTTACTTCCATATCCCCCCAACAACCTCACCCTGGCCGCGTGTCGTTCAAACTTTCGGTGGTCCGTTCTTACACGGAACTGTCATCGATATACTGGTCTAGTCAATCCCGAAGATGTTGTCCAAATTTCTATCTCGTCTCAAGTCCCTCTTCCGCGCGATGAATTCTTCACCTTCAAATGACCTTCCTAGTTCTGGTACCTCTGACACGCAGTCCTACTCCAAGTTCGTTCCCAAGACAAGTTCGTTCCCAAAATGGGCTTTACTTTCTCCGTGCAGATTTTATGACTGAGCTCGTCGTGGACAAGCTCTAGAACAGCCACGTCAGCCTCGCATGGCAGGAGCTATCACAACACTTCGTCTCGAAGCTGGAGTATTACAAGCACCAAGGCAAGAACAAGAACAACTACACTTTCGTGAAGGAATCTGACCAGGACCGCGATCCGCTGCTAATGGACAGGCTTCATCATTGCGTTCAGCCACCAGCCTCAAAAGTACCCTAACGTCATCTATACCAAAGTCATCTCCGGATTCCAGTTCCAAATTAGTCGAAGCGGACGATGTTCGTCCAGATGAAGTCGTCACCGGCCCAACTTTGCATGTTTTCGAACCCGAGGGCCGCAACCTCTCGTTTCTACACTTTTGTGTCATCGTCGAAGATGTCCACCTGACTCAAAAATTGCTTTTATATATATTGCGTTCGAGTTTTGCACTTACATACCTAAAAGGGCGAACAAGCTTCGTGCTGGCTCGCTGTTGCAACGGCTGCTGGGAGAGGGCGACGGCAGATGAAAGACAGACGAGCAATGGACATTTGTCACATTGGAAAGGGTAGCAATGAATGGGTCAGCAATGCGACGATCTGTTGTTGGAGATGAGGTCGGCAACTTACCAGGTGCGAAAGGCCGATCTGCGAGGGCGCAGCGAAGTACACAGGCATCGGTAAGTGCAGTGCCAATTTCACCATGCAGGAATCACTCACTGCTTTGAAGGTCAACGCGCGCCGCCTTTGTTCAGCATACAGACAAGTTCGCGGAGGGCCTGCAGGATGGCGCCTCGTCCATGTCCATCAATGATGATGATGCGAACACCTCGGTATCTGGACATTCGCCCCTCAGTTCCACTTACCAACGAGGTCGATGACAACAGGCGCAAGGCAGATGATGGGATGGACGCGAGGATGGCATCCTTGCTGGGCGGGATATGGGTGAGCATGGAGATTAGAATGCTTGTAGCTTTTACTTGCCGCTTTATCCAGCACCAAGGCTGGCTGACCCTGTCGCGCAAGTTGCGGTACGCGATGACATGATCTAGTTACGGAGGTCACGTGGTGGTGGTGGTGGTGAGGCGTCTCTCCCTATTCCAGCGGTAAGCATATTATGGCTGCAGAGACTAACAAAAACCCACTTACTACGCGTTCCAGATGAGCCTTGAAGTTCGAAGGGCTATCTGTGGAGGGAGGACGCCACTAGTGCAGTGCGTATGCCATGCTGAAGGACACACGCTCACCTTATCTGCTAGATCCCTTTGCCGTCGCTATCCAGTACTTGTGCGCGGCATCGAATGCGACGCCCTGCGCAGCCATCGTCGTCTGTGGTGTCATCCGTATGGTCCGTGTCGTCATCTGTATCGCGCTCCGTACTGGTGTTATTGGCATCGTCATCTGCGGTACCTACCCCGTCGGTGTCCTCCCGCACGTCGTCGTCCGTCCGCGCGTCGTCGTTTGTCCGCGCGTCGTTGTCTCCACGCGCTACAGTCCATCCGCACGTCGTCCGCATCGGCTTCTGACAGTCGGCTTCGTGGACCACATTTTTTCCCCGTGTCGTCGTCGAGTGCTGGCGAAGGGGCGAGGGTTTGATAAGCAAAAAAAGAGGAGGTTGGAGGGCGTCGAGGGCGGTGGCTCCTGCTCGTTCATCTTCGTCGTAGCCGCCGGGAGGGGGTTGGAGCAGGCGGACGTGGGCTCGCGGTGACGGGTTGTCACGTGCCACGTGCCACGCGCTAGTCGACGGTCACGTGCACGGGCGCTAGCGACACCTGCCCAGCCGCAGCGTCGACTTGCCTGCAATTTCATATGTAGGCTCGTCCCCAGCCCGCTTCGCTACCCGTGGGACTACGTGCACCTGGTTTGTGAGAGTGAACTCGACAAGACCGTGACGGAGCTCGCGAGCTCGCTCCCTTCTATTCTCGTCGTGCTCTGAGCTCTCTGTGATCTTTGTGACTTGTTTGTGACTAGAGCTCGGAGCGTGACTGGCTAGCGAGTCTACTTAGCTCAATTTGAATTCGCCGAAAGTGAGGTGGGTGGGGGAATACCTTGGGAATACGGCCGACCCATCGTCGCCATAGCCCCCGCTGTCGTCCGCATCATCGTCCTCGCCGTCTTTGCGTTGCCATCCGTATTGTCATTCGCGTCGTTGTTCGCGTTGTCGTGCTTCGTTTGCATTGTTGGCGTCGTGGTCTGATTATGGATTTGGTCTGAATTGTCGCGCGCGTTGTCCGTGGTTGTTCGCGTTTTGAATGCGAGGTGGCGGCGGTGGTTTGACGATTCAGATGGTGATGGTGCTGATTAAGGAGTCCAGGACCGTTGTGGCTATGTTCGCAGTGAGAACTTGAATGACGGGTCACGAAAGGAAGAACCACGAAGTGTATTTGCATCCACCAACCATCGCACCCTGGCCGCGTGTCATCCAAGCTTTGTGTAGTCTTCTTACACGGGGCTGTCATCGATAAAATATCTGCCGAATCTATCTCAACGATGTTCAACTTTCTTTCTCATCTCAAAGCCCTCTTCCGCTCGATGAATTCTTCATCTTCAAACGATCTTCCGATGACTAGTACCTCTGATATGCAGTCCCATTCCAAGTTCATTCCCAAGATGGGCTCTATAATTCCACTGAAGGCTTTTATGACAGAGTCCATTGTGGACAAGCTCGAGAACAGCCACGTCAACGCATGGCAGGAGCTATCACAACACTTCGTCTCGAAGCTGGAGTATTACAAGCGCCAAGCCGGCAAGAACAACAAACCAGAGCACGAGTATCTCGTGGCATATATCGTCGACGATAAGCAAAAAACCTCCCGCCTAATGATCGAACGACGGGCATCCGAGTCTGGCCAGGCGGTCGGTAAAAACAGGCCTGAGAAAACTACTCATCGTCTCCTGGACAGTCTTAGGGCCCTTTATAACGAGGGGCTTAGTAGCTCCGATACTACTACACCTTTGCGAAGGACTCCAACCACGGCCGTAGCTTCATCATCGTTTTCGGTCGCCAGCCGCAACAGTACCGTAGGGTCTATACCAAATTCATCTCAGGATTCCAGTTCCAATCCAGTCGAAGCGGACGATGTGATAATAGCGCTTCGTTCAGATAAAGTTGTCACCGACCCGATTTTGCGTGTTTTCGAACCCGAGGGCCGTAACCTCTCGTTTCTACACTTTTGCATCATTGTCGAAGATGTCCACGATCAGGAACCTGACTACAAACTCTTTCGCAGCCAGTGTTACTGGTTTGCTATGATGGTGATGGGTATTTCTATGCTTCAAGGAGGATACGTCCAGATATACGCCAACCCCACAAAAAACGGAACTGCGAAACCATATTGTGCTACCTTGCGGGCGCACAGCACAACGAATAGGCAAATGCCGAGCGGCCTTGATCACGAACTTCCAATTCCCTCCCTTTCTGAGGAAGGCATCCAGGCCACTGTAACTGACGAAGAAATCAAACACATCACCAACGTGGGGAGCGCTGGAACGATACAGAGTATCACCTACGGTCTTTTCAAAGTGCGAGTTATTCGTGTTTCCTTTAACGCTATTTGGGAAGCTGGTCGGGAATCACATGACCACTATGATGTTCTTCTCAAAGAGGCGAGTAGCGCCGAGTACTCACTTTTACTTGCCTGTTCGATAACCTGATGTGATTTTAGCTGGCCCGTGTACAGAACTTTGTCGTGGCCCGGATGCAGTATCTTGAAGATGAGGCTCAGCAGGCCAAAGAAGAAAAGAAGAGGGCTGACGAGCGAGCTCAGCGGTCTGACGAGCGAGCTCAACGGGCTGAAGAGCGAGCTCAGCGGGCTGAAGCAGAGCTTGAGAGGCAGAAGAAGTCCGGATCTAGGTGATGATTGGAGTCGGTAGCCTCGGTAATCTCGATCTTGCCATCCACTAGTGACTAGTGAACTCTGACAATCGGGTTTCACCAGTTAACACAATCCTGCACTGCTTGCGATGTTCTCTATCTTCTTGATTTTGGCGTCTCGTTCTCCGATATATATAATTCTTGACTCGCTCTCTGCTTGCTCCCACACGGTCACTCTCTCCACCCATTCTTGTCATTTAACTTGCTAGTCAAGTTTACGTGCTATATTTCTTTCTACTGTAAAATTCAATTTCATACATACCAATACGTTTTACGTTCAAGATTTGCATTAATTTAGGATTACATACTGCTTTCAATTGTTGTCGTTCCAATACATATAGCACCAATCTCTGCATCATCTAGTAGAACAGTAATACAGCCAGAGATTACTTGGAGGCAAATCCGAAGTTGCCTCATGACGACATTCGTAGGTTGGTCATACAGAGATGCTGCGGAGATGTGAGTTCGGCACTGTCCACTCGGTACTGACTTCTGTCGGAGTCTGTCCTCACTCAGCCTCACTCTATCCAAACTTGTCCAATTCGAATTGTCGTCAATTGCAATGCCGTCTCTTGCACTCATGTACGAACAACAAAGTTTCCACTCGAACACGAACAGCGAGCATCCCCGCAATATTCACATCAGCAGGCACTCAAGTCCTTTGTGGTTATTTTTCGGTGCCTCGAAATTTTAACTGAGTGGTCTACACTAGCTCAAAAATTAAGCGCCCAATAGCAGTTCAAACGTGCAAACGTTTACGTGCCGTGGCGAACTGCTTGTGCGTACTTGTGCATTTTTTTCAAATTTTCTACAGAATCATTCAGTGGCATTTTTATATTGCGGAGACTGGTATGCTCTTCTGTTAAGTTAAATGTTTGAGTAAATATTCCCTTTGACGATGTCAATGTTATTCATCATTGCCCTCGTCCCAGAAGGTATTTCCCTTCCTCCACCCTCTATTTTAAACTTTTCGTTCGCGCTGAGTGGCAGCTCTTGGGATGAAGTTGGGTCTAGGATTCGTAATAAGAATGGTGCAGAAACAACGTGTAAATTCGTAATGGTGTGTACCTCCACTTGTCCGGCTATTCACCTCTAAAACACGACGTTGTCCTGCTGACAGCTGCAAACGTCCAGACGCTAACTGATCAACCATCTGCATGAAGCTCCGTGTCTTCTAAATGAAAAAAAATTCAAACAGTCCAAGGGTGTGAAATTCTTGAAACTAGAGAATTAAAATCTGGTTCTCTGCATGCGTGTCGCATTGAGGAGTTTTCTTGATTTGACCATTTCGCTGAAATATTTCGTAGTATGGTTCAAATTTGGACTGTATCCTTGATACTGTCGTGAATTTGCGACATTTCCGATTTCCGAACGCCCACAAACTGTGGTCATCGCATGTTGGTTTGACATATCGATCTCATATCACCAGCCTCGAGTTCAGTGGAGGTCGGTATCAATAAGCAAAAAAAGAGCAGCATCCTTTGGTGTATAATTGCCGGGCCGGGTGTGGATCTGTCGAAACACAACCAGTTTACAACTTTACATCCATATTCCCCCAACCACCGCACCCTGGCCGCGTGTCCTCCAAACTTTTGTAGTCCGCGTTCTTACACGGAACTGTCATCGATATAATATCTGGTCTAGTCTATCCCGAAGATGTTGTTCAACTTCTATCTCGTCTCAAGTCCCTCTTCCGTGCGATGAACTCTTCATCTTCAAACGACCTTCCTAGTACTGGTCACTCTGATACTCAGTCCTACTCCAAGTTCGTTCCCATAATGGGCTCTACACACCCCGTGCAGAATTTTATGACTGAATCCATTGTGGACATGCTCGAGTACAGCCACGTCAACGGCGGCGCATGGGAGAAGCTATCACAACATTTCGTCTCGAAGCTAGTGTATTACAAGCGCCAAGGCCAGGACAACAAACCGGAGCACGAGTATCTCGTGGCATATATCGTCGACGACAAGCAAAAAACCTCTCGCCTAATGATTGAACGACGCCCATCCCAGTTTGTCGAGGTGGTCGGTAAAAACAGGCCTCAGAAAACTACTGACCACCTCCTAAAGAGTCTTAGGGCCCTTTATAGTGAGGGGCTCAGCAGCTCCGATGCTACTACACTTTTGCGAAGGACTCCAACCACGGCTGCGAGCTTGTTAGCTTCCGCTGCTAATGGACACCATCGTGTTTTTCGGTCACCAGCAGCAACAGTGCCGTAGATTCTATACCAAGGTCGTATCAGGATTCTCCAAACGTGTCGAAGCGGAGGATATGATAAGAAGGCTTCGTCCATATGAAGACCTCACCGACTGCGTCTTGCGTGTTTTCGAACCCGAGGGCCGTAACCTCTCGTTTCTACACTTTTGCATCATCGTCGAAGATGTCCACGTTCAGGAACCCAACTACCACCTCTTTTGCAGCCAGTGTTATTGGTTTGCCATAATGGTGATGAGTATATCTATGCTTCAAGGAGGACACATCCAGGTATACGACATACCTCAGAAAAACGGAACTGCAGAACCACGTCGGAGAACCTTGAAGACGCATACCACAATGAATAGGCAAATGCTGACCGGCCTTGGTCACAAACTTTCGATTCCTTCCCTTTCTGAGGAAGACATCAAGCATGTCCCTGACGAAGACATCAAGCATATCACCAACATGGGGAGCGCTGGAACGATAAAGTACGGTGCTTTCAAAGTGCGAGTTATCAGTGTTCCCTTCAGCACTATCTGGGAAGCCGGTCGCGAATCACGAAACCAGTATAGATCACTTTGTAACGAGGCGAGTACTCGCTTTTACTTGTCTTTCAATTCCCATAGCTAAACCTGGTGCGATTTTAGCTGGCCCGTGTACAGAATTGTGCCATGGTCGAGAGGAAGCAGCTTGAAGACCAGATTCTGCAGTCTAAAAACGAGCTGCTGAAGGCTAAAAACGAGCTGCTGAAGGCTAAAGGCGAGGCTCAACAGGCTAACGAGCGAGCTGCGCGGTCTGACGCAGAGGCTCAGCGGGTCAAAGCAGAGCTTGAGAAGTTGCAAAAGTCTGTCTCTAGGCGACGATTGGACTCGGTGGCCTCGGTGATCTCGATCTTGCCATCCACCAGTGAACTCTGACAATCGAGTCTCACACGTTGACACAGTTTTTTTGCATTCCTTGCGTCGGTTGATGTATATTCTCTATCCTCTTGATTTCGGCGTCTCGTTCTCATATATATATTATACCTGACTCGCTCTCTGCTTGCTCCCACACGGGCACCATCTATCCATCCATCTTTGTCATTTAAGTTGCTAGTCAAGTTTACGTGCTATGTTGTTTTCTACTCTAAAATTCAATTTCATGTATACCAATATGTTTCGCGTTCAAGATTTGCACTTACATACCGCTTTCGATCGTTGTCGTTCCAATACATCTATCACCAATCTCTGCATCATCTAGTAGAACAGCAATACAACTAGAGATTACTATTACTTGGAGGCAAATTCAAAGTTGTCTGAGGAAGAATAGTCGTAGGGAGATGTACTTTCAAGTTCGGAACGGACTGTGGCAACCTTGTGGCAACTGGTGCAACCATCGGCAACTGCCGTCCACTTATCAGGTCGATGTCCTTGTCCTTCTTGCTCATACTTAATCAGCAACATCGACTCCAATCCTCCTATTCTCCGCATCTTCGCCATATCTACGCGTTTCTACATGTAGTGACCACATGGTCGGTTTCTCTTGCCTGATTTCTACCGGATAGCTTAACTGCTGGACATCGCCCCACCGCCAAGCATTGAAAAGGGGAAGGCTCCAGACAATTCGCGAGTCAGTTCCGGAGCCGCCTAGAAAGATGTCAAGAGTCAAGACATGTCACCGATGTGGTGGATATAAGATGTCGTTGAGCGCGACTCTACACCTAATCTTACTGGTCCTGGTCCATCGTCGAAACCCACGACGCTTATAATTCGCAGCGCTATTTCAAAGGTCCATTTTTTTTTGTTCTCTACCGCGGGCACGAACATTAATACTTGTTTCTTACCCTAACTCCAGAAATCATGCCGCCAAAGGTTTCCAATGCCACCAGAGCTGGCCCTTCAGCCAAAGGGTCCCTCAAGGAGATTGCAGCCGCCACTCTCCAAAAGATGGAAGAAGGAACATACGAGTTCAACGGCACAACGTATGACCTCAAAAGCGCGCTCAAATACACTAACGAACACACCTCGTTCTACGCCGCCGACTCCAATTTACGCGAATGGTCTACCGCGCGGCGGAACACCGGTGTGCGTGGATCGCCAGGCGGCCTGCAGATCACCACATCTGAATGCTTTGTCCTTGTCGGGACGCGTAAATTGAAGAAGGAGGTAGATGCGGTGGAAGGGTTGGAGGATAGAAGGGTGGGCGTGCTCAATTTCGCGTCAGCGAAGAACCCAGGTGGTGGGTTCATCACAGGCGCTCAAGCTCAGGTACATATACTCTGTTCGATCATACTCATCCTTTTCTCACCTAGATGATAGGAAGAATCCATCGCCCGCTCCTCGACTATATACCCCAGTCTGCTTACCGATGCTGGCCAGCGGTTCTATCGTCCGCACAAAAAGGACCCAAAAAAGGGATACTATAGCCACGCTATGACATACTCTCCGCGCGTGCTCTTCTTCCGCTCGGATACAGGCCACTGGCTCCCCCCTATCGAGGCCGACATCGTCACCAGCGCCGCGGTCAATGCTGGCGTCGTCCGCCGATACCTACACCAGGGCAGTAGCAATAGCAATGGCGAAGAACGCAATAGCGCACTGGACGAGAGCGACTTGGAAGCAGCGATGAAAGAGAGGATGGCGCGCATTTTATATCTCTTCGAACGGAATGGGGTGAGGAATGTCGTGCTAGGAAGTTTTGGGACGGGGGTGTTTAGGAATCGGGTCGAGCTCGTTGCGGAAATTTGGAAGGAGCTCTTGGTCGGCGAGCAGGCGCGGTTTAGAGAGTCGTTTGATAGGGTGGTGTTTGCGGTTTTGGGAACGGCTACTTTCAAGGTCTTCGAGCGGACGTTCGCTTAGGGTGATGGAGGCGGAGAGGGAAGGGTACTGAGCGTGGTCAAGATACGTCTTCATGAATGCGCCTGCATTTAAATCTTATTCCTGTCGTTTAAATCATCGACCGGTCTCGGCGTTGAACGTTGAACGTTGATCGGCGTAGGATAATTATATTCAGCGATTCCGCTCTGAAGGTCTTGCAACGTGCGTGCACGCGCGTGATCTAGGAAAACACACCATCATCCATCCGCTACATCAAAACTCCCATAATTTAAAAGATAAGAGACCAAAACTTTCAAGAAATGTCCGTACGCTGGCTACACCACCTGCCCTCACCTCAAATCCACGCACCACGCTAAGGGCCCATGTCCGCCTCCGAGCCGAAGCTTTTCGCGCCCATCAAAATCGGCGCGCACACCCTCGCGCACCGCGTCGTCCTCGCGCCGCTCACGCGCTACAAAGCGAACCCCAAGGACAACGTGCCCATCCTCCCCCTCGTGAGCGAGTACTACACCCAGCGCGCGTCATGCGCGGGCACGCTGCTAATCACGGAGTCGACGATCATATCGCGGCCGGGAGGCGGGCGGGATAACACGCCGGGGATATGGACGAAGGAGCAGATAGCGGCGTGGAAAGAGGTGGGTTCAGATACTACGTTCATGACTGTTTGATTGTTTGAGGTCGCTGATGCTGAGCTGGGATGTAGATCGTGGACAGCGTCCACGCGCGGGGGTCCTTCATCTACCTCCAGATCCGCGCCATGGGCCGCGGCGCGGACGCCGCCGAGCTCGCCGCCAAAGGCCTCGACCTCGTCGGCCCCTCCGCGATCCCCATCGCCAACCGCCCCGCGCCGCGCGCGCTCACCGTGCCGGAAATACAGCAATACGTGGAGGACTTTGGTAGGGCGGCGAAGAACGCGGTGGACGGGGCGGGGTTCGATGGGGTGGAGCTGCATTTTGCGAATGGGTACCTTGTGGACCAGTTTTTGCAGGATGTGAGTAATCAGAGGGAGGACGAGTACGGAGGGAGTGTGGAGGGGAGGAGTCGGTTTGCGTTGGAGATTGTGGATCGGGTCGTGCAGGCTGTTGGTGAGGAGAGGATTGGGGTGCGATTGAGTCCGTGGAGTATCTTCCTTGGTCTGTTGCCCTCATATTTTTCACGAATAGGTTTGATAGCTGATGTTTTTATTTCACTTTTATCTTATTCTAGATATGGGGATGAAAGACCCCATTCCTCAATTCACGCATATCATCCAGACGCTCAAAGACAATCACCCGAATCTCGCATTCCTCCATCTCGTCGAGCCTCGCATCGCGGGCGCTGGAGATGCAGACAAGTCGCACTCCGAAGTCCCTGAATCGAATGACGTTTTCCGCAAGATATGGGCTCCCAAGCCACTCATTACGGCTGGTGGATTTACGAGAGAATCCGCTATCAAGCGGGCGGATGAAGAGGGAGACTTGATCGCCTTTGGGCGACTTTTTATTTCTAACGTACGTTTCCAAATTAATTTCAAAACTACATGCTCGAAGCTTATTGACTGGTTTGGATATTGTTATTGTTCGTTCTGTAGCCTGACCTTCCATTGCGCTTGAAGCATGATATCCCGCTCACACGACCTGATCGAAAAACTTTCTACGTTCCAGGAACACAAGAAGGGACGGAAGTTGGGTACACTGACTATCCGTTCGCGGAAGAGCTGAAGGGTGTTGGTAAAGCTTAGAACGGCCTAGATGCTATACCTCATAGCGAATATGTATATTTAACGTAACGACTTTCACAGGACTGACCAGGAGAAGTTGAGATCAAGTAGATATAGATAGTAGGAATGATGAATACCAAATGTTATGCTGCATGCGGTCGTGCCAGAGGAAAAGCTGTGATACACACTTGGAAACAAGTAAGTATAGTAACAAGACCTATCGAAGGGACCCACAATAAATAAATATATTTGAAGTTCTAAATTCGCGAGCTCGCCGAACACGAGGCTTGACGAGGGCGGCACGAGGTAGTTTTGCCGTTTTTCTTTCGCCTCAGCGTGAGATGCCCGTAACATTCTTTGACATGATTGGATTTAAAAAGCCAAAATTCATGCATGAGCCTGGCATCAGAATAGGTTGGGAGCAGATCGTGTGCTCCTGACTCCTTTTACCAGACCGACTGCGGACGAACTCGCAACAAAGGACATCGAACAATCACAAATAGGCGCCCATATCGAACCCTCATTGGACACTTCGACTTCGGATATTGAAATACTTCCAACACGTGTAGCATCACCCCGGACCGCCACACATAGGGTATCGCAGCACAGCCGGATGGCGTTACGCGCTTCTTGTCCGGATACCTTTATCACACACCAAACTTGACTTTTCCTTGTTCTCCTTCCTTACCCTTCCTACCTCCGACGTGGACACTTTCCCTCAGCAAATCCCAGCCCCCGACCCCGTGTTCATGATGACTATGCCCCTCGCCGCAGCGACAGCGTCTCATTTCTTCAACGCCATACAAAATACTATATTGACGCAGCAGATCTGCACATCGTGGTAGGCTTCATCTGACGTGTATCACAGTGAAAGTTCATGCTAACACAACACATTTTCCCCCATTTCTTCAGACGAACGACACCTTATTCCGCGTGCATGGATACTTCTTCTCGCGAGAATCCTCTTTTTTCAATAAAAAGCTCAATCCTGCGTCTCCCGGCGACGTCAGAGAGGGAACGAACGACAACGATCCAGTTGTCCTCAAGGACGTGAGCTCGGACGAGTTTGCGAAGCTGCTATGGGTGTTCTACAATCCGTGTGTCCTCATCTTGTTTGCCATCTACCTACTTCGACTCATTTCCACGCAGAAAATACTCGCTATACGAAGCCAGTGTCGATGACTGGCACTGTATACTCAACCTCGCCGACAAATGGGATTTCAACGAGGTCAAGGAGCTTGCAGTACGCGAGCTCCAGAAGAAGCCGGAGCTCGACATCCTCAACAAGATGGCCCTGTACGAGAAATACAAGGTCAACAAGCGGCACCTTGTGCCCCTCTACGCCGCGCTCTGCAAGCGCGACATCCCGCTGAGCCTCGAAGAGGCCCAGATCATCGGTATGGAGGCCGCTATCCTCGTCAACACCGCGCGCGAGCGCCTCCGCGCCAACCCTTCCGACGGCGGCCGGAGTCCGTTGCCCCAGGGCCTGGAAGAGGTCGACGTGTTCCGCGCACTCGAGACGGAGATGGGCATCGAAGCAGGCTCGACGGAGAAGTTCCGACAAGAGAATCCGGCTTCGTCAGGAGGCTCGCGTACGTTCTATCCTCCCCTCGTTTTTTGACTTATCGCTGATCTTTGTGTTTCTTGTGATAGCTGTTGAGCGGGAGGGCAACTCCAAACTGGGCAAGTTCCCAGTACCACTCAATGGGAGGACTGGGAAAAACGCACGAGGCGGAGGACCCAAGTAGATCGTGCTCGCGGAAGGACCTCCCTGTTTTGACTTTTTTTTTGTGAATTTCCGGTGTATTGTATAAGGCCCTGTACATTTGTATAAATTTTTGAAGTATCTTGTAATCTGTCTCTGTATGGAAATGACCTGTATCGACTTGCGCATAACCTTTCTTGGGTTGAAATGGGTTGAGGGTATCGATGGACGAGCTCCGAGCTTCAATGCTGTCTGTCACGCACGCAGTTAAGGTATTGATGAATTGTGATTCCCTAAGTATTCAACTCCTAGTAGGGGATCCGCTATCTAGCTTCAGTTCTACTATTACTTGGTGTACATAAAATGCGCTGCGAGTTATCACCTGTAGCACAGGGTTCGGGAGAAAGCCGCTGCGCTGCGCACGAGCTGCGCATCGCATTTCAATTTTCGGCCCGTCAACGATATTTAGCGAGCCTCGCTCTTGACAAAAACGGCCATGTCGTGTAATCGCCGTCATCTGCACCAGCCGACACTACCTCAGAACAATGCGAGGGGACAATGACACATCAGTCGACAATTCAGAGGCGGCGCGTTAGCGCACAATGGACGAAGCTTACCGACGCGGCTTTGTCCCTCCCGTAGAAGCCAATTACCGCCGCAGACCGCCGCCGGTTATGCTCAGATGCCTCATGTCGATCGGGAAGGGTGCGAGAACACCGACAACGTGGTGATACACGTGTTGGCTTGGATTACACAAAAGCAGCGCTTTTCGTGACAGAGATACTGCACTACAATCCCCTCTCCCTCCTCTCGTAACGACCTCCCCCACGTCTTCCGTCTCAGGCGCTGATGGCTCTGCTCGCTGATCACAGTTTCATGACGTTAACTCGTCACCATGAATACTACATCCCCAGCGCTGACCTGTCCATTCTTGTGAGTCACCACCCTAAGTTACTGTTACACGGTTCGAACGCTTATGGACGATTGGGGCGATAGGTCGAGAATGTTCAGTTTAGAGTCCACAAATTTTTCTTCGAACGGGAATCTCATTATTTCGCGGCACGACTATCGACTCCAGCAACACCTGGCACGGCACTGCAAGGATCAGGAGACGGCAACGCCATCAAGCTGGATGGTCTGACAGTAGACGAGTTTGCCCGCTTTCTGTGGGTCTTCTACAACCGGTGCGTACACGGCCTTCCAGCATGGATTCGACGGGCAGCGACTGATCCCCGCCTCGATATCAGAAAATACTCGATATACGAGGCCGACACCGAGGACTGGGCGTCGATCCTGACGCTCGCGCACCGCTGGGGCTTCCCGGAGGTCAAAAGCCTCGCCGTGCGCGAGCTCGAGCGGAAGGAGCTGCCCGACGTGAAGCGCATCAAGCTCTACCACGACACCGCCGTCGACCGCGCGCTCCTCGTCCCGCGCTACGCGGCGCTCTGCGCGCGCGACGCGCCCCTCTCGCTCGCGGAGGGCCGCGACCTCGGCATGGAGACGACGCTGATGATCGCGCGCGGGCGCGAGGAGGCGCGCGCGGGGCGCACGCCGGGCGGCGCGCGCAGCCCGCTGACGCCGACGCTGCACGGCGCGGACCTGCACGCGTTCGTGCGCGAGCTGTTTGAGATCGGCGCGGAGACGGCAACGGAGGCGGAGGCGGAGGCGGCGCCGCCCTATATCCCAGGTGCATTGGTAGCGCAACAGTCACCGCTGGCGGTCGGGCACGCAGGGCTGACGGATTCTGTTTTCACAGCTGAATTCGCGAACGGACCCCCCGTCGGTAACGGCAACGGCAACGGCCACGCCGCCGACCCCGACCCCGAACTCGACGCAGAAGACACCGCCGGCGCCGCGCCCACAGAAGGAGACCAAGCCGGCGGCGAAGGCGGCCGGGGCAACAACAAAAAAGGGAAAGGGGGCAACGGCGCAACAACAGACAAAGGCGACTCCAAAGCCGGAGACGCCGGTGCAGGAAACGACGTCGTCCCCGATACACCCTCTGGCAGAGGAGGTAAAAACAACAACAACAACAACAACAACAACAGCAACAAAGGAGGCAACAAGCGAGGGAAGCAATGAGCCTTTGGTCGCTGTGTCGCCGGTCACTGGTAGCGGCACGGGCCTGGCGACGCCCCCGGATTCAACACCACCCCTTCATATCACTACGGACACGACTGCCACTGGGAATGGGACGACTGACGACAGTGGCAAGCTGCCTTCCTCATTTTTCGGTGACCTGGCATCAGGTTTCACCGGGAATAGGAACGGCTCCGCCTCTGCGTCGATTTTCGGAGGCCTCAACTTTAGTTAGTCCCAGCTGTATTGTGTAGTTATTGTAGTGTATTGTCAAGTGTATGCAAATGCAGTCGATATACCTCTTCCATGTAAAAAATGTTGATGTATCATGTATCTGTAATCCACTTGCCTTTCACTTACATTTGCAGCGACGCTCAAGTCGGTCAAGCAGCGCTGAGCGCACCCGTCTAGAGGCCGCGGCAGGAACGGGCCGAACACATCAAAAAGCACCCAGCCCAGCCGCTTACCTAACCCACCAACAATGCACTTCAGCCCGTACCTCCCGCACGTCCTCGCCTCCCTCGCGCTCACCTCCATCTCCATCCACCTCGTCGGCCGGCGCCGCGCCATCGAGGACGAGCGCGCGCGCCGCCGCGCAGCTCTCCATCCTCACGTCGATCCGGGACCAGCTGAAGGGCGAGGCGCCGCTGGGGGAGGCGGAGCTCGGGCGGCTGAAGCGGCTCGCGCGGGCGTCGGCGGGCGTTGGTGGGGATGGGGAGGGGGTGGACGGGGACGGGGATGGGGTGGAGGGGGTGAGAAGGGTGCCGTGGGGGGAGGTGTTCCGCGGGAAGGGCCCGGCGAGTGGGGAGCGGGAGCTGAGCAAGTGGGATAGGCGGGATTTGGAGATGCGTGAGTCTGCGGCTGCTGCTTTTTTTTTGTGGGGCGCGTTGCTGATTGTTTTGACGTTGTAGTGCGGAAGGAGTTGGATGAGTAGTGGCGTTGCCCGTGTATACCTTGGACAGGACGGCAACACTTCGACTTCCTTCGATGCCAGCTTTCATGTGCCGCATATCATTCCTGCGTTCGTGCTGACGTGTAGCATGCCACCTCTCCACCCTACATCAACCAAAAGACATCTCTGCGCAAATACCGGATGTATTTCCCGTTGATCAGGTATAAAAACCAAGGACGACGGAGCGCCCAGGAGCAGTTGTATAAATTGGAATTCAAATCGTGGTTCATAAAGTACAGATGCGTGAAAGTACAACTAATATAATTCTGGAGTGCAGATGGGAATCCTTCCCCAAGCAAGAAATAAACACGTCAATAACAGCAAGCACGCTGCCAGTAGAGGCTGTGGGGGCGCGGCAGAATTTCTGGCAGAGAAGGGAGAATAGGGTAAATAGAGAGGTGGTGTCGAGACCCGGGCCTCGGTAGTTACAACCAGGGTGATGAGAGAGGTCAAGAGAGCCGACCGAGGGATAACATCATGACTGCTGCGGGACGAGTGTTGGAGCTGCATCAACCGAAGGCGTTGACGACGTTGGTAATGCCAGTTCCACCTGCGGGCGTGCTGTCGGGGGGTATGCGACGGGCAATGCACGGGCTATTCCCGTCGCTGGTGCACTACCGTGTGAGCAAGAACAGGGCGTAGATGTAGGAGGAGCTCCCTTGTACCAGTCGTTGATGAGCCATTCCTGATTAAAAGAATCCGGCTGACGGTGAGATCGAAGTGTCGCGGATGAAAGAAGAGCCGCACTCACCAGACCGTGCGGGGTGTCTGTCTTCTCAGCGACACCGCGCCTCCCGCCGCCCCAATGCGGGCCGTTGACCGCCATGTCGAGGCTGTCGATGAACAGGCTCCACAGGGCGAGGATGAGCAGCGCGACCGCAAACGCCTTCAGAAACCGCTTGAGCGGCGTCTCGCGCTGCAGGACGAGCACCGTCACGGGCGGCGGGAGCCCGGGCGCCACGGTGTGGTAGGAGTGGTGGTGCGGGGCGTAGGGGGGCGGGGGCGGTGGGGGCGGCGACTGCGGTGCGCCGGGGTTCTGCGCTGTGGGGCTCTTGAGTGGGGACCGTTCGCCCGACGTGTTTTGATCATCGTCGACGACGATCATTTTTCCTTTTGTGGGGGCGGGGACGGGGGTCTGGATATGACTCGTCGGAGACGGTTGGGCGAAAGGAAACCGTCGTAGAGTAGAGTAAGAAGCGAAAAGTGAGTCAAGCTTATCTTATAACTACTCGTCTTGTGACATCAAATCCTGACAATGAATCTGATGCCGCAATGCTCTGCCTTTGTCGGCAGGTTCTGCGACCGCGAGTTATATATGGGTTACGCGATCTGTGTAAATGCATTCAAAAAGCTCGCACTGCGCATGCGTACATCTCTTATCATGCGCGCTGCGCAGTACAGCGCTCTGTTAGGTGCAAACTTACCGACTCTCCGGCTGCCGCGGGGAAACGTGTGCTTTGATCAAGGCACAACCCAGACACGGTGACATCAGTGATCGATGATGGAGGAATAAAGTCTAAAAAAAAGTATACAAGCATTTGTATAAACTTGTGTTAAGGAAGAACTCGAAAAAAGAATTCAAAAAAGGAAAGAAAAGAAGGAGAAAAAGAGAGCTCACAGGACTACTTAGATAGCCGTAAAATAAGCCGAAATGGTGTCTGAGACCTCAAAAATCTGTCCGGCAGTTCAAAAAAAATTCCGCGCGATGCGCACTTCGAGAAACCAAGTTGGATGTGCTGAACAGCACTTTTCTGAAGCCCTGAAAACAAAAGAGCAGATTACACGTGTAAAAGTCACTCTCAGATGTTCATTTTTTTTGTGTGAAAGATCTTAAATATGTATCTCTGCATGTAATTTTTTTGTCTCTACAATGTTGATGAGAGGTGTGCAAAACTCCGAAATTGCGACGGTCGGGCAGGGTTTTGGGAAGATGAGACGCGCCACGTCATGTGATTGGCAGATAACATTTGGCCATTGTTATCTGCCATTTGCAAATTTCGCGCCTTGTGCGGACTCTCTGTGAATTCCTAGCAGACAGATTTATTCTGCACTACATACATAGTATACATGCAATATATGAAGTAATAAAAGCGAGTCATGGGCGCTTAAATCACTCAGCGAGCGCAAAGTTATCTGCCCGGCTAAATCCGGGCAGATAACATAGCCAGCCTAATGAAGGGTAAACCTGTGTTAACGTGTCTCTTCATGATAGGATATATATGAGAGTAAGGTACGTGTTAACCAACGCTAACGCGCATAAGTACGACAAGTGAGCGGTGGCACATCATGAAAAAAGCAATTTTCATACGTATGTTCGCCTAGATATAATCCATACCAGCCCGAGTAAAGTATGCGAAAACCATGATGGAAACTTTTAACCATGTTGTAATGTAGCTACCCATTCTGATTGCATTCTGATGCCTGAGAAATATTGTGTACCCATACAAGGATACTTATTAGAATTATTTCATTGCCATTACAATAATGTTACGATGAGGGTAGTTACAACTCCAATACAAACGTCTCCAAAGTAGAAACAATCTTAGGAGATGAATTCTATTAAATTTCAATTGGGTGAGAATATTTCCTGGGATTACAGCTACCATACTTGAATATCTTCATAAGCTATTCGGAATGACTTTTACGGACTGTATTTCATACATTTCATGCAATTTTACAGTGTTGAATGGGATTGTACGGCTACAATACAATAGAATTTATCTGTAAAAATTTTGCAAGCTTTCTAAAGACTTGTAACTCTCAAATTCCTCGCGTAGGATTCCAGCTCAGCAAACCCTTGTAATGTTCACTTGCATTCTAATGGATTCTATTGCCTTGCAAACGTCAGAAGTGTTCCGAGCATTTTATGGTAACTTATGACATTGTAATAATGCCTCTACTACCCTACGCTTGTGACCAGTGTATGGGATTTTAGCAGAGCGTAATAGGATTCCTTCACCTAGTGTAGAGGGCGCTTTTTTGGCGATGCACTGAGCGGCGAGCGCTAAAGCGCGCAAACTGCCGGCAAAGGAGTAACGTGACGAACTACAATCACGTGGACACATTTTTCAATCCCTTTTCCGATTCGAAAATCCTAATAAGCCGACTAGAACTTAGCAGTGCACTACTCCAGCGCCAGGCGGCGACAACACCAACGATGCCCCAGCTCTTCTCCGACGACGAAGAGGGCGTAAATACCAATACCCAGCTCACCATCAACGAGCACTACGCCAAGGCGTTCGAGTATCGGAAGGAGAGGGAAGAACTAGAACGCCGTGCGTGCTTTCGCTTTCATTTCCATACCCCAAGACAATAATTGATGTCTGTTCAGTAAAGGCAAAATACGGCTCTGACTATGACCCCGACGCGTCTGGCTCTGACCTCTCCACGGATTCGGAGAGTGCGGAATCCGAGGACGAGCATGGAGAAGAACTGACGCCTGCGGTGGACGCCGCTATTCTACGGACGTTGGCTCGGATTAAGAAGAAGGACCCTGCTATCTACGATTCTGACAAGAATATCTTTGGAGGTCCGTGTGCCCATCGTCCATACTCTGGAATGATACTGATGATTCACACAGAGGAACAGGAAAAGATTGGGACAAACGGCACGACGCAGACGAAGACCAAGACCAAGGTACGCGCAGTGAATAACGCAATGTCCCTATAATCATCTCAATTATCTCTCCAGTCCAAACCCGTCACCCTCCGCCAAGTCAACATGGACGCCATGCTCCACGGCTCCCGATCGCCGTCCCCCGAAAACGACGAAACCCGGCCGCTGACGCACGTCGAAGAGCAGGAGGCGCTGCGGAGGGAGACCATCGCAGCGTTCCACGGCGCTGCAGCCCAGATCGGGGACGACGACATCCTGATTCCACGTGAGAAGACGCAAGACGAGCGGGAGCGCGAAGAGGAGGAGTATCGCGCGTTCCTTGAGCGCGAAGTGGGTGATCTCAAGGAGTTGGTGACTGTGGATGTGAATGACGATGACGAGGGTGAAATAAAGGCAGATGAGGAACAGGAGGAGGAAGAGGGAGACGCGGACCAGGAGGATATCACGACTGAAAAGAAGAAGAAGAAAAAGAAGAAGAAATCGAAAAAGACAGCTGAAGAGCCCGTGAAGAAAACAAAAGCGGAACAGGACCAGGAATTTCTCTTAAAGTATTTCATCTATTCTTCATTCAGTAACTCGCTATACTAAAACACGTCTAGCTATATCCTCAACCGCGGCTGGATAGACCGCTCAGAGGGCCACGTCCCCACCTACAGCGAAGTCATCTCACCCGCCGACGAGCGCCGAAAGAAAAAAGGAAAATCCAAAGCCGAACCACACCCAAACGACGATGACGACACGCCCCCAACCCCGAGGGCGACGCCGCCGACGACGACGCCGAGATGGACACGGGCCTGCTCTCCGACACCTCCTTCGAGTCGCTCGCGTCGCACTTCGAGACCTCGTACAACCACCGCTTCGAGGAGCCCGGCGCGGCGGACCATCCCCGCCTTCCCGCGCACCCTCGCCTCCGCCGTGCGCCGGCAGGACACTACCCGCAAGGACGCCCGCGCGCGCCGCCGGCGCGCAAGGAGGAAGAGCTGCAGAAGAGGCGGGAGGAGGTCAAAAGGATGAAGGCGCTGAAGATGCGCGAGGTGAAGCGCAAGCTCGCGCTGATCGGGCGGCAGGGCGGGTTGAAGGCGGGCGTGGGGAGGGCGAAGAGGGCGGAGGGGGATGCGTTTGTGGACGAGGCGCTGCGGAGCTGGATCTGAGGCGAGTGGGATCCCGAGAAGCACGATCGCCAGATGGCCGACCTGTTCGACCGCGATGGGGAGGCGTTTGAGGAGGACGCCGGTTTGGTGGGGACGACGACGACGGTGTGAGGTACGACGCGAACGGCAAGCCTATATGGGACGACGACTGGACATCGGCGATATACCCCATCTCAGACGACGATGCCCACGTCGTATATGACCCGAGTCCCAAGTTGAGCAAAAGGAGAAGAAGAAGAAGAAAAAGAAGAAGATGCCGGGGAGAACGACGGCGTGGATATCGATGCTATGGATGCGGATGCGGCGCCTCGGTTTGATGACGACGAAGACTGGACGGGACGGAGAAATGCGCAAGCGCAAGTTCAACGAGTACATGGACGAATCTACGGTCTCGATTTCAACGACCTGGTATGCAATCTCCTCCTGATCCATGCTTATCTTCTTCAATAGGCTATTGCATGGTGTCCTGGCTGCCCAAGCTACTCGCCATCGGCGTCCTTGGGTGATTCACGACGCCTGCCGTCTTTGGGTGCGGAACTGGTGCGTGATTGGTGGTTTCGGTGCAAATGCTGGGTGAAACTGCTGTTTTGGCTGCTGAATTCGCCCAAACGGGGGTAGGTTTTTGAAAATGAGCGTAGGTCGCAATGTCCATCGGGTTCTGGTACAATGCGCGCAGAGTGCAGCCCACCCCGAAGGGCATGAGCATCCGCACCCCGCCACTATCTACGTACGTAAGTGCTCTGTAACTTTGATTAGATAGTTTGCAATGAAATGAGTTACCGTAATGGACTCACAATTGCGCAAACGCGAAGTACGGCCGAGTTTATGCGCTTTGTGCGCAGAAGTGAGTATTGCGTGATGGATAATTGGGTTCACGCAAATGCGAAGTAAACCCTATCTCACAAAAAGCAAGCAAGATCACGTCAAACTCGAAACTGGCTTGCACGTAGAGGCTATCTATCTGCATGGCAAACATCAAATTCGGCATTTTTCGATCATTCCAATATGAATCACTGACCATGAAATAAAATACCGCGAGATCAAGTCCTGATAATGACACGGTAAGCAAATGTCCCCAAATTAAAGTAGAAACACTTACTACTCCAATATCTCCACCAGCAAACTTCGCGACACCATCTGTATTGTGAAAAGACAATATCAGACCAGGTTGCATGGAAAACGTAAGAAATCACGTACGCAATGCTCGTAAGTGATCTCGCAGGAACTCCGAATCTAATAAAATAAGCCACGGAAATTCAAATACAGTGAAATCGCGTACCTCGAGACTGTGGCATTGCTCGCGGGAATTCCAAGTATCTAATTAGCTGCCTAATTAGTGTCGCGATGACTGGGCTTGTATGCGATCTCGCGGGAACTCCAAATATCTAATTTTCAAATAAGCTGCCAAAACTCAAATAGAGCGAACTCACGTACAACGGGACTGTAGCATTGCTCACAGGAAATCTAGATATCTAACTAGCTGCCTAATTAGTGCCGAAACAACATAAACCAGCCTGAATCAATCACATACCATCCTCACGGGAAATCCCAAAGTCTGATCAAAATACAGGCTGTCAGATTAGTGCCGCAATAATATAATACAAGGACATACCATTCCCAGAATGTCCCGCAATAGAACAACGGCCACGGGAACTCAAAAAATCGAGGTAGATTTGAGAACTGATGTAAAAACCGCGTGAATACTAGATATAAACATAAGATGTAGATATACTCACAGATATGCCAGTCCGCGGACATTCAAAAATCGAATTTGAGCTGCGGTCTCATAGATTTATCAGTCCGCGGGATATCCAAAAATCGAATTTGAAGGGCGGCGAAGTAACATAATGGCGGTAAAGTATCAATCAAATAACAGAAAGTTGAATGACTTATAGTCCATGGGACATCCAAAAATCGAATTTCAGGTGTGGCCAAAGAACTATAACGAGAATGCAGGCATGAACAGGAGGCGGTGCATGATAGAAAGTTGAATGACTCACAGGGGTTTACGGTGTTCGACGGGTTTCGCACTACCACTACCATGTTGCGTCTCCATGACGTAGAACAATGCCAGTGCCTTGTTCATTGTACACAGAGACGGTAATGCAGTGCGGTGCCGCGGTGCGTAGTGAGGGCAGGGAACAGGGCAGAGTGCCATCGACAGCGCCGCGGGAACTATCTGTTATTCCATTCAAGATAAGATGGTAGCGTCTCACGGGAAGTTGAAAAATCCAATCAGAATTGGGGAGTGGCCGAAGTACAAAGTAAGTACCAGGTGTAACTTGCAAACATTGATTAGATCCCATGTCGACGGCCACGGGAACTCACTTGGAAGAGGAATATGTAACATGGGCGCCTAAATCAAAGATGCTGATTAAAGATAACCTCAATCAGTGCATGTTCCTTCGCAGACAAGATATATAAGAAGGAACTCACATCTGCAATCACTAGGATATGGCGACACCATCATAGATGGGTGGTGAATAGGGAATGGCAAGAGAATAGTAGGGCATTATGACGGGTTAGGATGGTACGTATTCCAACCAAAAGTATGCAGTCTTTATACTCCCAGAAGGCCAAGCCGGACCAATCCTTCCACGTCTCCATCACCATTTTGCCGATCATGAAATTTTGGAATGCACGGCAAATCCGGAGCCTACATAATACTTAGACTCAAATTACTGTTAGTAGTATCTGTTACTAGTCCCGACATCCCGACCCCTGCACAATCACGGCTCAGGGATAAACCTTTCTTATCCCTTTTCCCTACCCAAATTTAATTCCTTGCTTCATTATTCTAACTAATGACATACTGCAATATATTTCTTTTCTTTACAGTTCTCCAAGTCAGATCGAAAATTTATTCCACAAACCATCTGCTTCTCATGTCACAGTATTCATCTCCAAGAATAGAAAATCTTCCCTTATACATAATCCTGTAATACCACCCAAACATAACTACTTCCGAGTCAACGACTGTGTGTGCGGTTTCACGGACCCAACAAGAAGCCAAGGCCAAGTACATAACGGAATCCCTACCGCCGCCTCCATCCCCAAATCACCACGGTAAATTCAAAAAATCCGCTTCTTTTTGCTAACGTCATCAGGATTCAGAAGCATTGAATATGCTACTAGTGACAAAACGTAAAGAATGTGTACCAGTGCCTTGCTACTACTTGCCCGGCAAAATATTGTTGGCCTGCATCCACCAATTAAATTTCTGCACGGTGGAATCTGCTATGATAGGCACAGTTATTTCGAGCAACACTGAAGCGTTGCGAGCGGGAATCTCATCAAATATCAAGCTATGTACAGCGAACGTAATCTGCGCAATGCGGAAGCATTGCCAGCGGACAGGACTGCCAAATACAACACGAACATCCGTGAATCTCGTGCGCGGCGCGCCAGAGGGAAGATTCGGATATGGTGACATGTACGCAGATATCATTTACATTGAGTGTGCGAGCGGCGGTGTGAGGTTGAAGCGTTGCGAGCGGCTTCTCATGACGTCGTCAGTAATTCAGAGTAGAAAAAATTCTCCTCTCGCGTGCTGCTGTATAATAATCTCATTCTTACAAGGAGGTACAGAATTTATTTATGGCATATTCAGCCGTTTTGAAGAGATCTACATGCGCCTACCTCATCCTTCATTACAAAATCCTCTCAAACGCGAAAGAAAATTTTCGCTTTCTGCCAGTTAAGAACATTACAATGTTCTGCAATGCAACAGGCGCTCATGAGCGCTACATAATAGAATAGCACTTCCCGTGTGTTTCCACCTTTTCTCTGTTATTAAAAGGCCCGGAGAGGCCTGAAACTTCAAATATACAATAGCCCAATGTAGTATTAATAGTTGAATACGGCTATCTTCTGGAAATCGTCAAGTTGATTGAGGAGTTCGGTTAAATCTGATATACTAAACGGTTGTCATTTTTGGGTCGGAATTTGGCCGTTATTTCTAGTTGTCCATTTAATATGAGTTGAAGCCAAGGAAACCTTCTTTTGAGAAGCCGTTGGTAGCTTGTTGCGGCGAGCGAAGGAGGCTAGCGCTGTGTGTACCGTGCCACCAATTTAGGCGCCGGCGCTGAATGTGCCGCAAATTGCTTGCAATACAAATGCATTCAATCGTGAGCATTTGCGTACACATGCCAAGGTGTAATCTACCCAATCTGTTATAATTCCGAGTTTTCATTCCAGTTGGACACACGAAACGAGTGTCCGATATTCATCACTCCAATAACACCGCGCTCTGCCTCTCCCAATTCGCTAATTGAAACACAAAACAAGCATAGATCTTAAATCAAAGTCGCACATAACATACATGTCTACAGTAGCTACATACTCGTTTCGTGCGGCGACCGCGATGGGGCGGGATGTGCGAGGCGACGCGACATCAAGATGCAATCAATTGAACCACAGAGCGCATCCGCTGCTCTCTTCAGAATTCAATTCCAAGGCTCCAGGATGAGGTAATAAATAGCCTCAGTGCGCTTCTATTGTACACCAGAAATTTGGAGCGGCAAGGCTAGGCCAGCCAAGGATATCCGTACCGAGCATGACCCTCTCCTCCCACCCCGTTTCGCGTTTCCAGTCCATTTCGCATCGCACGGGGACCTAAAAAAAGCCACGTAAAACGTCGTTATTAGTGCCATCAAGGGTCCTCTCGGGTGCGTTGCCAGCGAAGATTGCGCGCTAGAACTTTCCGCCTGCGAATCGATGCATTTGCTGGATGCTTAGGTTCGGAGCATTGCATGGAATAAGCATTCTAGTGCCATTTCCCTTTAGTTTTACGACATTAAAATATGTCCTACTGGGTCAGGGATCGGTGGGTGTGTAAGTAGCTACTATTCTTGGCCGCTGCGCAGAGGACGTTCGCAATTTTGCAAATGTAGAAACATGAACTGCATGATCTACATTCAATAACAAACTTGGATAAAACACAGTAAATAGGTCGCTTTTCTGTATTCAAGTTATGATAGAAGTTGGCTATAAGCTTTTTATTGATAACTGGTATGGTTTACAAGACACAAGCAAAGGCGAGCAACGGACGCGGACGAGAAAACGGAGGAGGAGATACGGTTTGATATTCGCTTAGCGCATGCGGACCCTGGCCGATGATATGTTTCCAATGCCAACGTTTTCATTCTATGTACGTACACATCTACCGAAGGTATATATAAGACTACGGGTTATCCCTCTCATTCTCTCATCCCGCTTTCCTCTCTTCTCTTCTCCTCTCCTGGTCTTCTCTCTTCTCTCACTCCATTCCGCTCGCCGAGCTCGACGGTTCTGCTTCCGGTCAGCGCTGCCCTTCGATGGCGACGTCGTCCGCCTGTCCTACAAGTGAGCTGTCGGCATTCTTGAGTGATAAGCCAAACCGCTAATGCGCCCCACCTTGCGACGGCTACAGCACAGACGCGTTCAGGACCCTGCGCACGCGGTCACATTCCATGCCGCGTACAAGGGGTCTGTGATTTGAGGTGAGCGTTGTCCTTCGATGCGGCATACGCACTGTATTAATGTCGTCTTCCCTCCGCAGATAGCCTTCGAGCTTCGAGACCCATCTGGAACGCGCAGTGAGTAGGCTGTTGTTCGTCTTTACAGCCGTGATATTGCTTACCACGACACATAGCGCCTTCCGTCCTCGCTGAATATGCGCGATACGCCAGCGCCGTGCCCTTGCGCACCTGGGTCGGCTCGCCCCGGTGCTGGATAAAGCAGTAAGTAAGGTTCCTCGCGTTCTAATGCTCACCCTTATCCCGAGGCAGCAAAGATGCCGTCCGCGCGTCCATCTCATCCGGCTTCCGCCTGTCGTCGACGACCTCGTTGGTAAGTCAAGCGGATGGGCCGTCTTCGTTCGCCTCCTAGCCACCGAGCCGTTCGCGTCGCCGTCGTTCCATGCGCCAGGACGAGGCGCCATCCCGCAGACCCTCCGCAAACGCGCCTATATGCCGCACGAAGGCGGTCCACGTCGACAGGTGAGGAATTCCTGCATGGGCGAATCGGTGACGCCCCCTTCGCAGATCGCCTTCCTCGTCGTTCGTCGTCGTGCCGCACCCGGTAGGCTGTCCATTTCCACGTCGACGGCGATCGTCGCGTTGCTGACCCGTATTTTGATCCCTCCGCGCGCCGTAATTCCTATAAGTTCCGCGGGTTGGCACCGGGCGAAAGGCGGCGCTGTCGCGTTCAAGGCGATGATGCGGTGAGTATAGCCTATACGGTGAAGGTAATGTCGTGCGCACTGATGTATTTCCCCCAGCTGCGCACCGTTTCCCTCGTCCCCAACGTGCTCGGGTGTCCGTATATCGCCCTTGCCGATTTTGGTTGCAGCAGTGTTGTCGCTGCGCCGCCGGTTTGCTTCTGTGAGCACGATGCAGAGAGGTGGGATCTGCGTGGCTCCTGCGCGCCGTGGCGCCCTTGGACCACACGATCTCAGTCTCAGTCTCAGTCTATCCGTGCGGTCTGGAGTCTGATGCTCGCCATGTGGGCTCTGAGGTCGTCCTTGCGCTCTGCCGATGAACTGGGACTTGGCAACGCCGTGGACTGTGGCCAGGATGTGCTCGTATGCCGAACTGACGTCGTCCTGTGATGGCGTTCCGGTGTGCTCGCGGTACCGCGCATCGTTGTCGGCAGCCATCGTCGTTGCTGTGCAGAGAGTGTGGGTGAGTGTGCGGCGCGCATGGTACAGCGCAGACGTACCGGATAAGATGATCGCGTGCATTGACACTACCTTGTGCGTCTGCTGCCCAAGTTTACACTATCTGTAAAGAGCACCGCGGACGCGTTGAAGCGGTGGGTGGGTGTGCGCTGTTACGTTCTGGACGACGGATGTTGCGTCCGTGGGAGGGTAGTGTGGCAGAGGTGAGTGGAATGTTGATGTCGGCGCGGTCTTGGTGCTGTTCCGAGGACGTTGGTGAGTTTGCGAGCTCGTAGGTTGCACAGTAGGCTTACCCGTCGATGGCCTAGTGCTGATCGGCGCCCTGCGTCGTGGAGGGCGTTCCTCATAGCCGTGTTGTCCTGAGTGTTGGTAAGTAGTTCGGCACGGATTGTAGGGCGAGCGTACCTGTAAGGCGATCTACGCGTCGTGTCGTAGAGGGCCAAGTCTGGGTTTCGGGCGATCTCCGTGCGCATCGTCGGGCGTAGGTGCTGCGAGGCTGTGAGCCGGGGATGAGTTGTCTGGCGGCGGTAATGTTGGAGTGACGGAAACCGGGACGGCGGAGAGGGCGGAGGGCGGATGAGCGGCAGGACACATCGTCGTCGTCGAGGGAGGGAGAACGACGGGGGAGCAGCGGCGGGTTCCGTCGTCGGCTGACGTGAGAGGGAGAACGGCGGAGGGCTCCTGCTTTGATCAAGGCACAGCCCAGACACCATGTCATCAGTGATCGATGATGGGGGAAGGCGGTAAACTTGTGTTAACGTGTCTCTTCATGATAGGATATATATGAGAGATAAGATGGTCAACGCAGTGAGCGATGCACTGAGCGCTAAAGCGCGCAAACTGCCGGCAAAGGAGTAACGTGACGAACTACAATCACGTGGACACATTTTTCCATCCCCTTTTCGAAAATCGTAAGCCGACCGTTAGACTCCAGCGCCAGGCGGCGACAACACCAACGATGCCCCAGCTCTTCTCCGACGACGAAGATGGTGTCAATACCAATACCCAGCTCACCATCAACGAGCACTACGCCAAGGCGTTCGAGTATCGGAAGGAGAGGGAAGAACTAGAACGCCGTGCGTGCTTTCGCGTTCTTTCATACCCAAGACAATAATTGATATCTTTTCAGTAAAGGCAAAATACGGCTCTGACTATGACCCCGACGCGTCGGGCTCTGACATCTCCACTGATTCAGAGAGTGCGGAATCCGAGGACGAGCATGGCGAAGAACTGACGCCTGCGGTGGACGCTGCCATTCTAAGGACTCTGACTCGGATTAAGAAGAAGGACCCTGCTATCTATGATTCTGAGAAGAATATTTTTGGAGGTGGGTAGGCTCATCGCTCATCGCTGGAACGATACTGATGATTCACACAGAGGAACAGGAAAAGATTGGGACAAGTGGGTCGACGCAAACGAAGACCAAGACCAAGGTATGTGCAGTGAACACCACAATGTCCCTATAATCATCTCAACTATTTCTCCAGGCCAAACCAGTCACCCTTCGCCAAGTCAACATGGACGCCATGCTCCACGGCTCCCGCTCGCCGTCTCCCGAGAACGACGACACCCGCCGACCGCTGACGCACGTCGAAGAGCAGGAGGCGCTGCGGCGAGAGACCATCGCCGCCTTCCATGGGGCCGCAGCCCAGATCGGGGACGACGACATCCTGATTCCACGTGAGAAGACGCAGGACGAGCGCGAGCGCGAAGAGGAGGAGTATCGCGCGTTCCTCGAGCGCGAAGTGGGTGATCTCACGGAGCTGGTGACTGTGGATGTCAACGAGGATGAGGGTGAAGTAAAGGAAGAGGCGGAAGAAGAGGGGGAGGCGGACCAGGAGGATACCACGACCGAAAAGAAGAAGAAGAAAAAGAAGAAGAAATCGAAAAAGACAGCTGAAGAGCCCGTGAAGAAAACAAAAGCGGAACAGGACCAGGAATTCCTCCTAAAGTATGTCGTCTATTCTTTATTCAGTAACTTTATACTAAAACACGTCAGCTATATCCTCAACCGCGGCTGGATCGACCGCTCAGAGGGCCACGTCCCCACCTACAGCGAAGTCATCTCCCCCGCCGACGAGCGCCGAAAGAAGAAAGGAAAATCCAAAGCCGACCCACACCCAAACGATGACGAACACGCCCCCACCCCGAAGCCGACGACGACGACGACGCCGAGATGGACACGGGCCTGCTCTCCGACACCTCCTTCGAGTCACTCGCGTCGCACTTCGAGACCTCGTACAACCACCGCTTCGAGGAGCCCGGCGCGGCGACCATCCCCGCCTTCCCGCGCACGCTCGCCTCCGCCGTGCGCCGGCAGGACACGACCCGCAAGGACGCCCGCGCGCGGCGCCGCCAGCGCAAGGAGGAGGAGCTGCAGAAGAGGCGGGAGGAGGTCAAAAGGATGAAGGCGCTGAAAATGCGCGAGGTGAAGCGCAAGCTCGCGCTGATCGGGCAGCAGGGCGGGTTGAAGGCGGGCGTGGGGGAGGGCGGGGAGGGCGGGGAGGGGGATGCGTTTGTGGACGAGGCGCTGCGCGAGCTGGATCTTGAGGGCGAGTGGGATCCCGAGAAACACGATCGCCAGATGGCCGAGCTGTTCGATCGCGGTGAGGATGCGTTTGAGGAGGAAGCCGGGTTCGGCGGGGACGACGACGACGACGACGACGGTGTGAGATACGACGCGAACGGCAAGCCTATATGGGACGACGACGTGGACATCGGCGATATACCCATCTCAGACGATGACGCCCACGTCGTATACGACCCGAATCCCAAGTTGAGCAAAAAGGAGAAGAAGAAGAAGAAAAAGAAGAAGGACGCCGGGGAGGACGACGGCGTTGATATCGATGCTATGGATGCGGATGCGGCGCCTCGATTCGACGACGACGAAGAGTGGGACGGGACGGAGGAGATGCGCAAGCGCAAGTTCAACGAGTACATGGACGAAATCTACGGTCTCGATTTCAACGACCTGGTATATACCCTCCTCCTACTTTTCTCTACACATCCTGACACAATAATCTCATATTACAGGTCGGCGACCTACCCACGCGCTTCAAATATGTCCCCGTCCAACCGCAGACTTACGCCCTGACACCCGCCGAGATCCTCATGGCCACCGACCAAGAGCTGAACGAGTACATGAGCGTCAAGAAATACGCGCCGTACAGGGACGACAAGGGCGACCGCCACCGGTGGCGCCCGAAGACGCAGGAGAAGCTGCACGAGATCAAGGCCAAGATCGCCCAGCGCTCGGGCACCACCGCGTTCGCGCCGTCGACGTCTGGCGGCAGGCGGCCTCGCCACCACGACGGAGACGAGGGCGGCGAGAAGCCGAAGAAGCGCATGGGCAAGAAGGAGCGTATGAAGCTCAAAGCTGCGCTTGGCGTTAATGGAGAGGAGGGGGCGGCGGAAGAGCCGCCGCAGTCTGAGGCCGCAGTCCATGGTCAGGCGAAGAAGCGAAAACGAGAGGAGGAGCAGGCGGGGGGTGATGAAGAAGAGCGGCCCGGGAAATCTGGAGATGCGCCTGGGGCCACTGAGGACGCCAACAATAATGAAGGCTCATCGAAAAAGAAGAGGAAACGCCGTCATCGTAAAAAGGAAGGCGAGGAGTAGACTGCGCATACTTGATTTATCGACTGTCATGCCGAGGTCTCTTCGTAATCTTTTATGTTTTGATGTTGCGCAGTAATTCTTTGTTTTATCACGATCACTCAGTGTTCAACTTCACCACGCGACGCTTGAGTTCGTGTGCGCTTCCGATGTGATACGTCGGCGATTTGTTGAAACTTACATTATGCTGCGGCTGCGCCAACGCTGCGTAGATTTTGACAACACATCGCCGAAAGTTGCGTCAATCCACATGGTATGTCGTGCTATCTTTTGGGTTCTGCATCTCCTCAGCGCTCATTCTTGGATTCCATGCTCAGCATCTGGATATTACGTTCATCGGTCTATTTTCTTGTTCTGAGTGAAGCCTGCTATGACGTTGAAACTGCGTTGGAATTTCGACCTTCCACGTGTGTACGGTACCGTCCTTTATATTGATGGTTATCAGGGTGGCATCTGGATTCTGGTGGCATGCATACGGTTAAGTATAGAATTGATAATAATCTCGCTTGGCCTCCGCATTTCCAGGCCCTTCATGACTGCGGAATTTGAATGGAGAATCAACGACAACCGCATCCGTCTCAGTCTCCAGCTTTGACCTTATTTAAACCCACCGAGGTGACTGCTTTCCGAATATAAGCGCTGAGCGTACCAGCGGCCCCTTCACCTTCTACTTTCATTAAGGATCTACAATCATGTCGTTCCCTGGAGACACAAAAACTCAGCCATCCCAGGTCCAGCCGTTGTTGTATCCTAATCCTGTGCCGCAGCCATATACGGACATCGAGTCCTATCCTCAACCTGAGCTTCTTCCTGGTCAGAAACGCAAGAAGTGTTTGGGCCGTCGAGTGCTCCGCGGATTGCTTTTTGTCCTAGTCACCCTTTCGTTGGTTAATGTTGCGCACCGTCTGTTTTTGGGACGATTTTGGTTTAGGCGCCACGGAGACTTCGTGAGTGGATTCCCCTCCTGCTGTCCTTGAACACCACTAACAAAAGATTTCCCTTGAATCCAGAAAATGGATCCACATGATTACTACTACGATGTCCCCTCTGATCTTGTGTTGGAGAACTGCATCGAAGGCGCAGACTGGTCCGCGGGCAGCGATGACGGCCCCTTCCAGACCGCCGTCACCGCTTTCGAGATACCCCTCGCTGCAGATAACATATTCTTGATTTCTCGAGGCCGCTTTTCAAGCGGATTTGTCAAAGTCGCTACCTCATCTGAGCAGGCGAAGGATTCCGTTAAATTCGACGTTGTCGCCAAATACCGCAGGGAGGACGAACTGGACTTGGCGAAGGCATGCTTGACCTCTCGCGACGGTAATCAGCAGGGTGTCGGTGTTTTCGTAAGTCACTTAACGTTGCTCTCGGTGACCAGATAAGTCTCATGCATACTACCTTTTTCAGACGCCAACCTGGCGATATGGCGGTCCTCACAGGCATGCACACACGATGCACTTCGAAATTGCCGTCACTCTCCCTGAGGATTCCTCGCCAATCTCTATCAAAGGCTTCGAAACGGATGTCCCGAACACATCTCAGCACCTTACCGCCCTCGCCTCCAAAGTCGACTTCGGGTTCCTCTCGTTGCATGGAACGAATGCGCCTATCAACGTTGAGGTCAGTAGCTATTTTCTGCTAGCGTTGGAGCATCCACATCTCAATATTTTGATATCGATTGACTGACGCGAACATCCTCTTTATCAGTCACTGGCAGCTGCTAAAGCGAACATTCACACAACCAATTCGGGTATTCGCGGCACTTTCAATACTTCTTCCTTACTTGTCCTGCAAACCACTAATGGCCCCATCAACGTTGCTGTTGGGCTTCACGACGAAGGCGACCAGGCTACTTTGGTTGCTCACACAACCAATGGGTGAGTACCGGATTGCATTATGCACCATTCGACCGTAGCTGATGAATCATTATGTTGCCAGCAAAGTTGATGCTAGACTGAGTCTGTCCACTCCCTCTGGAGAAGGTGGAAAATTCACCGTCGACACAACTACTACCAACGCGGCGCTCGATGTCACGTTCGTCGACGCTCCTCTCGATTCAGTTCTCCAGCATCACGCCAGAACGACGAACAGCAGAGCGACTGTCACTTTGCACGAGACCTTCGAGGGCGACTTGGAAGCCACGACATCTAGCTATTTCAAGGCCGAGCTCAAATTCCTGCCCGCCGCCGATCCTAGCGGGAAAGGAAGGAAGAGGGCGACCATGACCCAATCTAATAGGAATCATTTCTCTGCGAACACGAAATGGATGGATGCAGAAAATCCTGACTACAGCAGGAAAACTGCTGGCGCCGTTGTTGTGTCCACCACGAATTCTCCTATCACTCTCAACCTTTTGGGGATCTGACCATTGGAATGAGCGCTTGTATGAAGTTTCATATTTTCCACACTCTTTTCTTACTCTTGTACTCCTCTGTTGTATGCAATTGTTATCTACGCTCCTGTGAAATTCGGAATACGGCTTATACTTAGCTGACTGAACTCAATCTGCGAATTTCCTTTTGATAAACTACTTTATATAACTTGATGTTTATCCAACATTCTCAAGACCAGCCGTCTTACGGCCATCTTAGTTAAGTGCGAGGATTTCGTTCCATTATATAACATGTGGTAGGGTATTTTCCCGCAGTGCACACCTTTAACGCTTTAAAGCTTCAACCTTCAAGCCCATAGATATCAAATCCATAAGGGAGGCAAATTAGTTGCTGTAGCCAATTTGCCTAGGAATGAGCAGAAACTCTCGGCCGCACCTCCTTCAGAAAGTAGAAGACCCAAACTGATACTGGCGATTCTGACAGCCATCTGCTTATATCTCATCCTCCAATTTGCGTCGAAGCAGAATCTTTTCAGAAGCCTGAAAGAGATATCAGTTGGCTATTTTCTAATGCTTGGATACGTATAAATTGTGCTTGGATCCCTCTATTTCCTTCTAGGACTTTTTATGTATGAATGAACTGTTATCAAATTTGTGACGAGTTTGAGTTGTCTTAGTCCGATTTACTGTCTGATAAACCCGAAGACGAGTTCCCTAGGACTGGCCTAGATTGCAGGTGGGTATTCATTATTTTCACTTGCTGAGCGCTCAGAAGGCGCAGCAGTGGGGACAGAACCGGACTTACGTGCCGTGCCCGCGTGTTGCTCTCCTTGCTGAACAACTGTCACCATACATATTGAATACTCCGGAGTCCCATTTATCATTTATGTACAAACGCGGTTCACATGGTACACGGCTTCCCGAAGCGCAGTCTTCAGTGATGTGCACCGCCCAGCACGGCGCGCTAATCTTGACCAAGAACCGCCACCTTCGCCTGAGGGAGAAAGAAAGCACTCAGTGAACTCGCATCTTCCTTTGCCGCTACAACCACCGCCCACCGCGTCTACGGGACGCGTCGACGAAGCACCCCATCATGATCGTCCTGGAGGATACCCCTAAAGAACCAAGAACGGAGGAGGGCGAAGTGCAGGAGCGGTCGCCGTCCGTGTCTCACTACACCCCACTGCATCCCGATAGCCCGCCTGCGTATTACGGACCCGGCACGAGCTCACCTTATCTGCCACAGAGTATTCCCCAAGGCCAAGGATCGTATCCTGAGGAAGGGTCGGTAGACCGCTATGGGCGGTCGCCAGCGCGGCGATTTTTTCGCGCCTTTATCGTCGCGTGGATCGTATGGGCCCTCATAGCGTTGTCCATACGGAGCCTTGTCGCGCTCGTTCGTCGGATGTCAAATGGGGAGAATGGCCGCAAGGTGAACATTAGCATCTTTGCGAGCGACTAGATAGCAATGACATAACCACCGCTGTAAGTAGATGGACCCGCAGTTTGATTATGATGTTCCTCCAGGAATTGTACTCTCTAGTTGCGTTCCGGGCGCGAATGGCCTCGCCAAATGTATCCAGAGGAAGCCCAGACAGGAACGGGCTTCTGGACATCGTGGAGAAGGCCGCCTCCGGGTGCGCCGTCGGCGGCAGAGGCGACATTCGACCTTCCACTTGAATACGCCAGAATTTTCCTCATGGCCCGCGGCCAACTTTCCTCTGGCATCGTCGACGTCATCACATCTTCCACGCAGCCCTCGAATACTGTGTCAGTTCGCGTGCACATCCAATACGGGCGCGACGAGGCTCACAACCTGGCCAAGGTGTGCAAGCTGGCGCGGAACGCCGGGCAAGCGCCCGAAGGCGTAGGCATCTTCGTGAGTCCTGATTGCTACCTCTTTGTTCGAAATAGGTTTGGGCGCTACTACTTACAATCCCTTTTTATAGACGCCAAGATGGCGAGATGGTCGCCGGAGAGAGGGGATGGTCTTCCAGACCACTGTCGTCCTTCCGGAAGCTGCAACTCACGATGCGCCTCTGTTTGTGCGCGGGCTCGAGATAGACGCGCCCAATTTCGTGTATCGATTCGCGGACATGAACGAAAAAATTCACTTTGGATCTTTGGAGCTGAGGGGCTCGAATCAGCCCATTGACGTTAAAGTGGGTGCACCTCGATTTGCTTGCCTTGAGTCTACTTCTCATCTATTTCCGACATCATTTAATTCTCATCTTCTCAGTCATTGAGCGCGACAATCGTGGACGTTAGGACTAAGAATGGATATATCAAAGGGATCTTCAACACGACGAAATCCCTCGTGCTGGAAGCGACTAACACCCCCATCGAAGTCGATGTGGGTATGCGCAGTGCAGAAGGCAGCAAGCCAACATTCAACGCACGTACCAGTAACGGGTACGCGCGACGTTCTACACTCTGTAATCCATAACTTACCGGTTTTTCTAACCAGCCCTATCGACGCCGCGATAAGCCTCCTCACCGACTCGCCACGCAGCGCGGCGGCACATACACCGTCACCACCTCCTCCTCCAACGGCGCCCTCCAGCTCCAGTTCCCCGCGCAGCCCGTCGGCGCCGCGCTGCGCCTGATCGCCGCCACCACGAACGGGCCCGCGCGCGTCCGGCTCCACCCGGCGTTCGAGGGCGATTTCCGGCTGCAGTCCACCGCGGCGGCCGCCGTGCGCGAGGGGCGCGGCGTGGAGGACCCGAGCGGTGCGGGCAGGCGGCGGCTGGTCGACTATGCGGGGGGACGCCTGGGGACACGCGCGTCGTGGCGGGGAGTGTGCGGTGGGACGCGGTGGGGGCGAGGGGGCGGCGCGGCTGGTGGTCGGTGCGCCTGGGGCCGGCCGGATGGTGGTGAGCAATACGAACGCGCCGCTGACGCTTGAGCTGTGAATATGGAGTAAGGGGCGTGTCAGTTGCGTTTTATAGGATACTGGGGATGTCGATGAGGATGCCATTGGTGGGGTTGTGTAGCGTTGCGTAAGATCTAGCACCCGAATATCTATGTTTGTGTCACACTTGTAATTTTAATGAAATTATCTCTATTTATGACAGTAAGGAAGCATGCTGCGGGGCCAACTATTATTAAGGATGAAAAACGCATCGAAAACGGGTTTATATTTAGTTAAAATTAATACAGTATTAAATATAGTGTTTTTGAACAATTGCGAGCAGTGAAAAAGACAATAGGAATCAGAATCGAACTTAAAATCGGCTCAAATTCTGAATAGTGCAAATTCTTGCCTTTTTTGGTGATTTTTTGACCCTCAAAATGCGATCAAATCTTGGGGTTCTATTCTGCTATTGTTCTGATTTTGTAAATGGAAAAACCAGTGTATTGAGCGATGAAAAATCCTTTGTGAATGCTTAATCTAGAAATGGGCAAAATTTTGGCATTTGGATGCATTTTGGATGCATTTTTCATCGGTTTCTCATCGGTTTTTCATCCCCAAAAATGTCCTCAAAATTTGGAATCCTACAAGCTGAAAAACCCATTAACCTTTGCCGGGATGGCTTTTGCAAGGTTTAATGGGTTTTTCAGCTTGTAGGATCCCAAATTTTGATGACATTTTTGGGGATGAAAAACCGATGAGAAACCGATGCAAAACGCATCCAAAATGCATCCAAAATGCGTCCAAATGCCGAAATTTTGCTCATTTCTAAATTGAGCATTCACAAAGGATTTTTCATCGCTCAATACACTGTGTTTTCCCATTTACAAAATCAGAACAATAGCAGAATAGAACCCCAAGATTTGATCGCATTTTGAGGGTCAAAAAATCACCAAAAAAGGCAAGAATTTGCACTATTCAGAATTTGAGCCGAATTTTAAGTTCGATTCTGATTCCTATTGTCTTTTTCACTGCTCGCAATTGTTCAAAAACACTATATTTAATACTGTATTAATTTTAACTAAATATAAACCCGTTTTCGATGCGTTTTTCATCCTTAATAATAGTTGGCCCCCAGCAGTGAAGAAGGACAGAGCGAGATCAGCTGTCTGCCAAATCTCTAGGGGTATATTATACATAAAGCCCCGGCTATTCAAACTGTAGTCCTCGGACAAGGTCACCTTCGAGAATCATCCCAGATCTCCGTTAATTACATAGTTCAGAGATTTTTAAGCAAGTTCTTAAGCAGATCATGACTTAGGACTGAGGAAATGATATTGTCAAATTATCACACCCATGCCATCCGCACGTCCGCAGCGACCTGCTCCGCCGACTCCGAAGTGAATTCCAGAACCACCTTCTGCGCTTTCCGCGCATTCTCCAGGATACTCGACATCGTGAGGTCGCTGATACGGTGAGACGAGTCTGTGCGGCGTATCGTGATCGCCCGAATGGGGCACGCATCGTTGTGCAGATCCAGCCATAGGTTATCAGCGGAAAAGATACTGCGAACGAACAGGCCGAGGGCTTCTTCGCGTTTTGCGCTCCCCCCGAAAAACCGGCTGGACGGGGTCAATCGGAGACGGGCCAGCCCCGTTGCATGGCGCCAAATCGGCTCTGCGTCTTGGACCGCAGGAAGGGCGTGTGCAAGGTCGTTACCCAATAGAAGGGATTTGTCCTCTAGCGTGAGCGTCGCCACCGCCGGTGTCGAGCTGAGCACTGTGTAAAGCTCGCGAAGCGCACCGCGGTTTTCCCATGGCTTCATGCCGGGCGAGGAGAGTGCGAGGGTGCGCGCGGACGGCAGATGCCCATAAAGAGCAAGCTGAGGGGAACACAGAGTCGCTTTCGAGCCTGTTCCGGACGGCGACGGACAGTGTGTCCAGCTCTAGCAGGGTACATTCCCGGAGAGACTGGGCGTGGTGAATGTCGCTAGATTGGGTGTTGACGGTGATATTTGAAGTACCCCCATTGGAGGAGTGGGACGGTGCGGATAAAGGAGAGCCAGAAATCGAGGGAGATGACCATGTACAGGGAGATGTGCGTAAGTGCAGACCAGTTCGTGGGGATGGAGAAGTTATCGGGTGGTGCAAGGTCCATTATGGATAGACGGCGCAGTGCCGGGAGGGCGTCATGCGGTAGGAGGGTAGCGACTTGGTAGAAAGAGGAGTTTTCAACCCGTACGTGTTCTATGAGCACCGTGTGTAGATTGGGAAAGACAACCCTGGCCGTTGTATTCTGACCTGGATTAGAACCCAGTAGAATACATCCAACTTGAGATACTGCGCCGATAACAGACATTCGAGAAGAAAGGGTATGCTGTCTCCTGTTATCTTTTGAGTTACGTTGGCGCTGGGGCCTTGGTACACTTCAAGGCTGAGGCAAGGTGCGATGTGTCCTGATTGACCCTCCACCACCGAATAAATTCGAGATCGCGCTCAATAAAGTCAAATCCCCAGGAATTATAGATAGACTCGTTGATGTGCTCCGGGTCAGTCATGATGGTAAGGCGATATGAGAGATGGGCCCAGAGGGGGGGACGCCAATGCAACAGCTCTCCAGGAT
>JACGCK010000315.1:0-43680 GCA_014925825.1 Pholiota molesta
GGAGCGGGCGCCACCGCTCCCCGTCAGTTGCACTAACCCACCCACAGCGCCACGTCATCGGTCGGCACGCACCCGCGGCGCGCGAAGGCCCAGTTCGTCGCCACCGCGTGCCCACCGCAGCCAGCGCTCGCCGCCGTATGCCCGCCGCAATTCGGCCGAGCCGCGACGCGATCTTCGCGGACGCCGCGCCCGGCATGTTCAGCAGCGACCTGCACGAACAAGGACCGCTTGAACGATCGCTGACGCCTCGAACGAGCGCCGCGGGAGCAACCCAATGACGGCCCGTGCCACGGACGACGCTGCACAACGGGCGGGTGGGACACGAACGGGTGGTGGAGGGTGTCCGACACCTGCACCACGACATTACTGTCTCTGCGTACTAGGAACCTTGCCATATGCAGGGTTCTGTGGCGCAGAGACACGACTTCACGGTATTTTGTGGGCACCTATAGACACCCATGCACCGGTAGTGAATAAACCCGCGGGTCAGCGGGTACAGGTTAGCTCAGGTACGGGTGCGGGTCAGCCCCGAAACACCCGAGGGCTGGGCAGGCTGGGCGCGTAAGGAGCGGGCATAGCCCGGAGCTGGATGGGTATGGCGCGGGCGGTGGGTACATCAGCAACGATGGACCAGCGCCAGTTCCAGGCTCGGCGGCAATGCGCAGGACCTGCACCCGCGTGCATATCCTTACGACGACACGCAGGGCAGCTCGTCCGACGTCACACCCGACAACCACGCACGATGGCGCCCGATGGTGCACAAACGGGCGGGACGGTGGTGGGTATAATACCCACCCCATCATAATACCATCTCCACGTACTATGAAGCCTGCAATATGCAGGCTTCTGAGGCGGGGAGACGCGACTTGATGGGGTTTCACCGCTAGCCTCTAGGACGTACAAGATGCTCCAGGTCGCCTTGCGGCCCTCGCCTCGCACGGCCTCGCTCGAAGTCACTCAAGCACGCGCAACATACACAGAGCAGCTCTATGTATATACTTCAGAACACATCCCGATGCACGCGCAATGCATGCAATCATCCGCGCACAGAGCCGCACACCGCGCCGCGCGCGCACTGGTAGTCACATGACCCAATGCACTTGTACGCAAGTCACACTCCCCCATGCCGCCGTATAAGGGCTCGCACAAGCACACACAGCACCTCACAGCACTCTCAGAAGTCACTACAAGGCCTAGAATATCTTGCGTACATATGGAACACATCCCAGACATTAATTGGACAAATATTGCATCAGAATTCAGATGGCGCACAGGCAGCACCAAGTCAACACCAAGTGCATGCTTAAGCGCCTTATTTTTAGCATTTTATTCTGTAGCTCACCGTCATTTTGAATCTACCTTTTTGGACAGTTTGTCTCACACCTTTCTGCCACTTTAGATAAATTGAATATGAGCTATTGCTTCCTTATTATTTAAATTCCTGTAACTTGCTCAAACAAAACAACATACTGGCAAAATTCTATGGACATGGGAAACAATTCTGAGGACCTAGGAACTACATAGGTATCTGAAGATGGAAAAGGAGACAGAAATTCTGGGGACATGGGGAACAATTCTGGGGAGTGGAAAAATCTGGCAATCTGGGGCAGGAAGATAGCAAGAAATTCTGTAGATATGAAAAACCATACTAGGGACCTGGAGACTGGATATCTGGAGCAGGAAAAGAGAACAGAAATTCTGAGGACATCGGAAACAATTCTGGAAACTGGGGGATATATTTTTATAGTATAAAAGCAGATCAAGAGCCTCTAAATACAATGTTGATACAATGCATCTTTACTGATATACAACATGTTTGCAATAGAAAATATATATACTTTACCACCTTATATCAAGCCTACTCTAGAATTCTGAATATTGGAACATACACTGTGCTCTTGGTGTGCCTCAGCACTTCAAGCATATAGTTATTAGAGATAGTTATAGTATACTTATCTCAAAATATCTTTTGGTATATTTAGACCAAATTTAGACCTTTGGATACACTTTGCAGTGGCAGCTGTTGCACTGCCCTCTATTGTAATTCAGGAATTCCATGATTTGGGCAGTCTGTGCAGCTTGATTTACTTATATAATATATATAAATATCAAATAAATATACAAATTCTAAATTTGAAAAAAGACTCAATGCCATGCCATGCTATGCAATGGCCACTAAACCAAGTTTACTTTAGGATCCCTCTGCCTCCGCCGGTGAGTGTTTATACTTGATGGGCAAATCAAGTTCTATATTCATATGCACACAAACTAAAAGCATTATAAATTTTTCAAATTCAAAGGTAGACAACAGCGCTCAGAAACTAATCACTGGTTATTTAGAGCAATCGCGATAGCTTCTATATTAAGATATCAAGGGCGAAAAGAGCAAGATATATAGTAAAGCATAATGTTGATGGTGATTTTTATGATGCTGTGGTCGTGTGCACGTCCAAGTAGGAAACTGTTTCCCATAAAAACATTTCTGTTGCACGGAAGATTTTCAGATTCCAGGTGATTTTGGCGTCGCGGGCTAGGACACACATCTTGGTAAGAAGCTGGACCCGGGGCCACCTGGGTCCCGAGGTAAATACATGCACCATTATCGAGCCTGATCAAGCCTGCCCTTGGGTCCCACTACAGAAATTCTGAATAAATCAGGAATTTCAGGAGCAAAAGACCGATCTCAAATCTTGGATTCAGAAAGCGCCAAGCGTATTCCCATCGCTGTAAATAGCCGCCCACAAAATACCCCCAAACGCAATCCTCGCCCGGACGACCCACATAGCGCCCATGGGTTGATGGCACCTTCTTTAAGTTTCAAGGGGTTGCCTGGCTGCATGGACGGCAGTCGGACGCGTCGAGACCGAAGGCGGCCCGATCTAGAAAAACCTCGCTTTGCAATAAGTATGGCGTTCGCTCATCATTGTTAATACATATAATTCCAAATTTGTACCACCTGCTGATCATTAACCACAGATACATCTTGAACACTCCTCTTCCCTATAAGGTTGCAATAACTTCAGTGAATAATTAAGGCCTCCCTGGGGTCTGTCTGGGCGTTCTCTTCCTCTTCTGTCACAGCTTGTGCTAATGCTACGAAAAGGTATGTTTCCTCTGAAAGCCTTTTACTGCGGACGAGCGGGCGCTCACCAGACTTTTACGCTCCAGATTCTGAACATTGCTGAGGGTAGATACTGCTCAGTTGGAGAGACACCAGTAACTATTGGGGCATGTAGGTTATAAAGTACGGGTTCTCGTTGATCAGCCTGGGTTCTTTTGCGGAAGAGAAAGGCGTGTCGCGAAAGGCGAGGCGTTCATGATCAGACCCATGTGGCAATCTCGTATGGTGGACGACAAGCTTACGCCCTTGAGAAGATGCTGGTTGGATTCACGCACATGTATTCTTCCTTATACTGTATTTATCCTCGCATTGCCGGATTCAATATGCTAAATTATGGAACTATATTTCATGCAACTAACGAAAGCCGCTGAGAGGCTACGCCAGTGCTTAGAGACAGAATTAAGAATCGTACGTATACATAACAAGATGACTCGGATGATGAAGGGGGAAGAGGTGACGACTTCAGCAGGATACAAAGTCAACAACATTTAATAAAATATCTAGGGCAGAGATTTGACAGATCATTCGTGAGCGGCCCAGGACATGGCGGTGGCTTAGAAGATACGCGGAGTACGTACCAGGTCTGCGCTTGGACATAAAGAGCTGCGAGCTGCGATTCAGGGTACATATGTTTGAGCCCGGTAAATGACGAGGGCGTGGCGGTTCCGAGCACAGCGCATGGATGGCGTCGCCTTGCCGAGGTCAGGGCAGGAATGTTCTCAAGTAGTCGGCCGCCCTCGCGTCGTTGTACTGTTGGCGATGCCCTAGAGGCATGTGTACGCATGCGTCGTCGTTCTGGTTCTCGCTCTCGAGAGGCGCCCCAGGTCCCATGTCGCCTGTTATGCCCCTGGAAACAGTGAGCATGCGCAGCCAACGTAAGATCGAAGCGAACAATGCAATTCCACGGGAGATCTACACACGCCCTGGCGCCAAGTTTCCCCGTAACACAACAGCCTGATCAGCGACATCGTCCCATCGCCAGACATCGTGGTATTCCCTTGGATATAAGCCTTGGGGAGGGCTCTCGGGACGCCATTAATTGGCCTTTGACGTGTTGAGGATGGTATGAGAAGATCCGTTGTAGTCGTTGGGAGTGACCCCGTCTGTACATCGACCTCGGTTGGTGGCTAGGACCTAGTTAGAAAGACTGAAAGGCAGAAGCTTCGGGATTTCGATGGTCAACGAGTTCGGAGGATATGTTGGAGCTACAACAGTCTGACAAGTGGAGGTTCGTATTATAATCGAAAGCGTGGAGTGAAATGAACATTGATGTAGCCTTGATGTAGCCTCCGAGGTTCATTCGTCGCCTGTATGTCCATCAGTGTGGGTCAAAGAAAATTCAACGGACACGTAATTAAATTCCAAGGACCATCTTCATATATCCAGAAACGCACAACTTGAGATCCAGATTGGGAACGGAACTGTACTGACACGGTATGGTAAGCACTTAGCACATGAAGAAACAGAGGGGAGGATGTACGCATGCGAGCCCGGCCACAGCGAGCTTCTGGTATATACCATAAGTGCTAATAGCTCGAAGAAATTTTAATGAACACGCACTGGAAACCCAAGAATACCAGCTGCCGCAGACTAGTAGCGAGACCACACGGGCGGTTAGACCGTATCGAGAAAGGAAAGCGAGTAGATTGCGGGTGTATATGGGGTGTTCAGTGTCGTAAAGCCCTATGTAATGCACAATGAGCGTCGACAGAGTGAGAACGGGGGGTGGATACGTACGACCTAGTGGCTTCCTATGTCACCTGCAGTCATATTTCAGAGCGCAATAGAATCCATTCGATATTGCAGTAAAGAAAGACATTCTAAAGGCCAAGCTCCACCGTCGAGGGCGAGAAATGCTATGTGCTTTTTGCAAGGGAAATGGACAATCTACAAACGTGACGGATTCGTGATCGCTGGGAAACGTAGCGCATCGGTCTATACAGTTCTCAGTACTCAGTACTCTCAAATAAAAGAAGGAGAGAACATTAACGACGCACATTTTACACGATCCTGATAGGTTGGACACCCTGCAAGCTGCAAACGCGTCAGGAATGCATCGACAAAGTCAGTAACTAACATCCGGCTATACACATTTCTCCACCCGTTCTTTTGAGAGACTAGTTGTGCGCATACGAGGGTGTAGACCTAGATATTTACGATAAGTTTTTGGACAGAGGGGATGCCTATGGTCAAATCCTTGAGATTCCCGTTAAAGCCCTTCAGCGCGCTAAAGATATCGTGGTGACGCGGTGACGAGCAACGAGGCGGAAATCAACGTTGGTGCGGAGTTTGAATTATAATCTCTTCCCCCTCCCTCGGACGACCGCGCACAGTGCACTGGCAGTCTCTATTCAGCGCTCAGCTTCAGTGTCCAACGTCCAACGTCCAATATTTAGCCCTTTCATTTACTCCACAGCTACAATGTCGTTGCTCAGCGCCATTTCCCAGTACCAGTGCACCCGTGCAGCTCTACTCTGCCCCACCTAAGCGCGTGCTAACGCGCGCTCTTGCTTCTCGCTTCACCCATTTCATCCGATGTAGCGCGTTTACCCGACACCAGAATTCACATACATTGCCGACTTATTAACAAGGTCGGCGAGATAACAAGTCTTGGAACAGTCTTCATCTCCGCACGCCCACGCGTATTTCTTCAAGACCTCAAACCAGGGGGCGAGGTATCCCATTCCCCTCCCTCACCCGACCATACACAGTGCACTGGCCGTCAGCATCAGCGTCCGACCCTCAGGCCTCAGGCCTTCCTTTCAGCCGATGTCGCTTCTCATGCACCGCCTAACTGCGTGCTATCATCCCATGAGCCTTCCGTCGTTGTTCACCTACTCCATCCGATGTACGTGTTTATTCGCCCATCATTAAAGCTTGAATCAAGATTCTCCGTACAGCGCATTTTAGCCTGTCCTTCTTCATGCTCATCGCATTCGCAAGTCTCGATTTGACTTGGCTATGCTGCTTTTCCTATCTGTCTGACTTTTTCCTCCCCACCAATACCACGAACTCGGCTGTCCTGCGTTAGATTCAGTTCCGTCTCTCAAGTATAACAAGAACGTCGAAGAATTCACCAAGGTCTGACACATTCTTTCTTGTAGGGGACGTCTGGCTGACTGTACAATGCTCCAGTCGATAAAAATGATTGCCTTCAGCAAGTTTGCTAGAGTATGAGGGTGAACTTATGCTGGAAGATGATTTAGGGGAGGGGGTAGTTGTTGGGGGTGGATATAAGAAAGGGATGGAGTTTCAAAAATTGAAAGAAAGCCTTGGCGAAGCCAGGCTGAGATGGGTTGCGGGATAGGGATGACGGTGAATTTTCTTGAAGGTCGATAGGTCGGAGAGGCATACGGTGGTGCCAACGACTCCGAGGGTGCGTGCGTTTTCAACCTTATGTATTTCTGTCATGCTGACGCAGCATCGAGCAGAGACTCTCACCCACGTCCCTTCTGACAAGCCCCAACATGCTCCTTCGACAATGGTGGTCTGTGGGTGGTACTGACCAGCGACGAGGACTCTCCTCTCGCTGGGTGTTGATTCAAATGATACCACCCGTCGATGTTGACTCATTCCTTGTCGTTGGCGACATGGCCAAGGTTCAGCTTCTCAGTATGGCTGGACCTAGCTAGCAGCCCACCTTCAACGAATCGGCCGTTGACATCCCTACGTTTGCTGATACGGCTGCTATTGCCGACCTGATCATCCAGAAGAACACCAAGTACGAATCGGTTCCGCTTGTGTCCAACAACAAGTTCATCTGCGATCTATCGTATGAGCCTACCGTGATGGAGGTCAAGGGTGAGGAGATCTGCAAGAAGAGGAGTACGTGATAATGTCCAGCCATTCATTCGCGCTAAAATTTTTGATAATCATTCTATTGCAGTACAGACGTCGTCAAGGTCTACCAAAATGAGGAGAGCTCTCTTCGGCCAATGTCATTACGCCTTTGTTACTGAGGGTCGCACCTATGAGCAGAGCGCTCGATGCGTAGGAGATCCTCAAGGAGAGTAGTACGTGATGGCGTCCAGCCATTCATTTATTTGCGCTAAAAATTTCAATGATCGTTCTTTTGCAGTACAGACGTCTTCGAGGTTTACAAAAACGAGGATGAGGAAACCAAGGACTTCGTCGAGCTACAGTCAACGCCGTTTACGCTGTTGTCACTGAGGGTACCTTTGAGCAGAGTGCTCGGCGCGTCTACTATAATATCCTTCCAAATTCCTACCCCGTTGAATGCTCAGTTATGCGCCGATTTCTGACTCTAGTTGCCATGCATCAGCGCCGAAATAACCCGAAAACTATCGAAGAACAGCACTGAAACGACCTTTCTTCTGGATGAGTTACCAGTTGTATTCCCTATACAGCCCTAGACGATGTCCTTCCTCGATAACGGCGCGCATGCCCTGATGACCCCCGAATAATGGGTGGCGTGGGCTACAAGGCGTCAATCTGGTCACAATCTCGCGACCGACGGCTCGTTGTCCAGCGCTGCTTGTTCTCAGGGCCAAACATAAACTTCGTAGACTGGAAAGAGGAGGGGCAGTGTTCAGGTATACATTCGCAATTGTAACTTACTATCTTCAGCTCCACATACGAGGAGATAACGACGGGTCCAGGCGTTATGTGGGGCGAGAGCGGGGAACGTGGAACGCACGCGCATGGAGACCAGCCCGCCATGAACCATCAGATATAACGACTACTGCTGGATATTTAAAAGGGGGCGATTCGTTTAATCTTGGCCCGGTTTCGCTCAATTTACCTCCACATATCTCTTGACGAACGAAATATGACAGCGTCCATTCACTAAGTATCTCATCTAAGTATATTGTCATTGCTGCATAATCCAGCCGTTTTCACCAAAACCATTCCGAAATGATCATTCATCAGGATGAGTGATGAATTGCCTCCGCCATTTTGAAAATTATTTCCTGTGATCTGACATGTATATTTGCAACCATTTCCGTCGCGCTGGAGGCTTGACCTTCTGACCTCGATAGACAATGACCGAATGCTGTATCTGATGTCCTAGTCTGCTCATAAGTTACTAAAATTGATCGGCAGTCATGTTCCTTCATGAAGGCAAGATACATGCAGCTCGTGTGTGGATCGAAGATATGTTCTCAGCGGGGTACGTGTCGTTAATAGATCCATTTACAAAGTACGGAAGCGAAATTTGTAACGGAAGGAATGCTGACTCTGAAGCAATGAGCGATGCTTTTAAAGCGAGGGTATAGAAAATTGGCCAAGAGAGTAGGCTGAAAATATACCGATATGTCTGTAGCAAGCACAATTAGCCTAAGCCGTATCCATATGAACATCCTCAGAATTGATATGTTCCTCATTTTTATCTTCCTCGTATCGTGTCGTGACATAGCACCAGGCTCCGCGTTCATCATCCTTTGTAGATGGCCCAAAAACCCATTTCATTTTGGCAGGAAAATAGTAGCTGCATCGGTAGTCACAGGACGAGAACGAACACTTAAGCGTGATAAATTCAGGTGTTGTTTTCAGAATATTGAAGATCCGAATGCGGTGGCAGGTAGGGCACTGGGGTACAATGTGTTCGCCCATTGGGCGCAGAATAGGATGGGTCCATTTGAAGGTGGTGTAGGAATCAGCGTGATACTGGACGACATCTGTATGCGCTCCCAGGATTTGGTTATCTCGGAGAAGATGCTTCAGCGTCTTTCTATCGTAGATGAAGTGGTTCAGCCCGAGTTCGTTGAAGAACCTGAAGGTCAATGAAGGCAGTAAATTCAGTTGCGTGAATGCGAGTATGTTTCCGAACACCTTCCTGAGCATGGGGTTGGATGATATGAAAAACATGACAAAATAACTACTCACTCCTTCCCAAAAGCTTTCAGTTGTGATTCAGCAAAGACAGCAAGGGCGCCGCAGGACATGATGCTCAAGATATTATATGGGCTTCGTTGCAAAATTGTTCTAAAATCCGCTGAAAATATAGTGTCAAGAAGCTGCGAGAATAGAAGTTAGATCTTCGAGAGTGAAGATAGAGAAGACGTTTGCACCTTTTTGACCGGGACTTCGCCGCCGTTTCCTGGGGCAACGTGGAGATAACCATTTGTTGGATCTGAATGAGTGTTCAAAAATACCATGAACCTGGCGCAACTGCAACAAGAAGAATCAGTATGAGTAAAGAATTATCGACACCACTTACTCCCGGAATTCTCCTTCCATAAAGAACCTAATCATGTCACCAAGCCGTTTTTCAAAATCTTTGCAGCCCGACTTTTTAGAGAAATTGAAGTCGATATCGAAGGCAACTAAATTTCCATCCATCCAGGGTACTAAATAATGGTAAAGGGAGGGTACCGGAGTCTCTGATGCCTTGATACCCTGGAGACGAATGGAAATTATGGCAAGAGGGACAGTTATGATCTTTGGCCAGAATTCCCTTGTGCTTGTTTTGTTTAAGAGTGTGTGAGGCTAGTTTTATGTTAGCGCAGGTCGAGGAATACGAAAGGGAAACGTACATATGGAATTTTGGGCGTCTTCCAGAGGAAACATTTCGGACATATGAAATCAATATCTTCCCCTTCATCTCCTTTGCCCAGTGTTACGCAATCGTCGCAGAGAGCACAAAAATTACACTCGGAGCAAAAGACGAGGTTTCCCCCATCCTTGCACCCACTACACCACTGAGAGATATATCCAGTGACTGGGTCAGAAACGTCAGAAAAGTCGACTGAATATGACTCACACCCATTTCATTCCTTTTCTCCGTCGAGATTGTCAAACTTAATGTATTTATTCCGCTTTCCTGGCCAGAGAAAGAAGCGATTCTTGGAAGCGAAGTGGATTGGACGGGGCTGTTCGATGTTGAAGGCTCCGGCATTGCGCAAGAAGCAGAGGCGTCCACAGTTCCTGCATTGGATCTGCGAATATCATTTTTATGTCTCGAAGAGCGCCTCAGGGTGTTATTTGTAGCATGATCAGGAGGTTCAGAACAAGGCATTGACTCAGAAAATCAAAGAGGATTACTGTCGTGGCAGAGCTATCAATGAGCCCCAATTACTTACTGCACAATCACGGTTTGTATTAAGTACCGTTGTATTTAATTTTTTTTATCGTTTTGTGCCCATGTGTCATGTGACATGTTGAACTTCAAGTTATGGCGTCCTGGGCCTAGTCCTCAACTACACCGGGTAGCCGACACGTCTACGTCCATCCGCGGCTGCCACCGCTCCTTCAGCTCCCTCTTTGTGGCTTCCACGACGACGGACAAGCCAACACCACCACCTGTGCCTAGCCACACTGCAAGTAATGGCCTGAGTAACGAACAAACCCCATGCTCGTCCCCCGCCGCCGTCGCTTTCCTATTGGCTTTCACGACGAGGGACAAGGACGGGCGTGTTAGCGCTCGTCCGTCGGTCGACGCTCACTATGGAAAGCACTGGCAATGCCACGTCACCACCGACCACATCGCCCACGGCGGCCCACTTGCGAACCATGGCGGCCAGGGAGCCCGGCCATCCATCCGCTGCCACCCTCAACAATGCCCTGCTTCCGTCGTGGGTTGATCCGTCGAACGCCTTTCACTTCTGTGTCTCTGTCTACTACGCCTTTCCATTCGAGATGGAAAGAAGGTGACAGCAACAATGACGCCTTCGATCGCGAAGACGATCAATTGCCACCAACGCAGTATGATGTCTTCGACCCACCAGCAGCCACCAGCCAGCATCTCAACATCGCCTGAGCGTGGTCTCTCCTGTGCATCTGGTACTGGCACTTATCTATCCGCGACGGCCCACCCGTGGGCAACGGCGGCCACGTCACCGACCGTCCTCACCGCCCATGATGTTCTACCTTAAGGTGACAAGCCCCTCCCATGCTCAGCTGCTATCATGTTGACAAACGAGCAGTGCTAGTTTGTCTGTATGTGTGACGCCACCCATCTCACAGCCGCCTCTCAACGACGGACGAGCCTCAATACACATCCACGAGCTTCAGCTCCCTCTCTGCATTTCCGCGACAACCGGCGAACCTCAACTCCTACGCCAGTGCCTCATCTCACTGCAAGTAACGCACCCCGCCCATTGTCTCTCGCTGCTGCGGAAGCAAGCTCGCCTAAGGACTGCGAGCATGAAGTGGCCTCTCAATGGCCGACTGTTTCGCGTCGTAGGCTCATCCTGGGTTCATCGCTCCGGAACGAGCTCTACGCTTGTTTGCGTTCACTAGCTTCCTGTCTTTCTGCTCGACCACTCAGCCACATCACCCTTATATCTGGAATTCATTCAGCATTGACCAATAATGCCCGAGCCCACGTCGATTACTGAAAACACTTTGCAGTCACCGCCTCCAGGACAACCTGCCAAGCTGTTGGTCGAGCTTGCGAGGCACAGGCTACGTGTACCTTGGGTCGGGCATGGTACGTTTTGCCTACTTTGGCCCTCCCTGTTGTTTCCAGCCCCAATATACTAACATTTTCCCATTCGGCAGCCATTGTTCGCCGCCCATCGCTCAAATTTCAAATTGCACATATTAAGCTTCAAGCTAGCTTTGATCCTTGCGCACATATCATCCGACGCGGCATTATACCTCTATCTAGTTGCTCCTCCTAACTCGACTATAATAGCCACTCCTTCCCTTGTTCTTGTCGCCCACTCAACGGGCCAAACACCTCCTTCCTTCAAGATCGCCTCCAATGACGAACACTCGATACAGGAGGAGGCGTCGAGGACGAGTTGAAAGACACAAGAAACGCAACATGATGGTACCTTCTGGGTGGTTCTCGGTGTTTTGCACGTTTCGAACGGATGCGGCTTAGTTTGGAGCGAACTATGTGGTATGTTCCATCCTTCCCATCTCACTCCATTGTTGTTGACCTGATATACTCGCTTCAGTGACAAGTCAGGCACGGGACATATAGCACTCGTCGGTCAAGCGGCGAAGCGAAATATTTACAGTTGTAATACATGGATAAAACATCAACTACTTCGACATTCAATTGAGGTAGCCAACCTCGGTCCAATGTCTGATCCATCCTTCAACTTCTTCGCCAGTAAAACTAGATAAGCCTCCAAGTATCTTGCCAATTTCAGGAATTTTTCCCACTGCGAAATTGGTCGGCTCAAGGTCTGATATTTGTGGGGTTGTGCGTAGATCAATTTTTCCAATTCTTTTGAAGAAGCCATACAGTTTGATAGCAGGCTATGATTGAAGAAATGATGTCAGTCGAGATTCGTCCATCAATTATATTCCCATCACTCACCACGTTTACCGCATCCTCTCGCTTCGAAGAATCATATCTTTGTTGTAGAAGAGCAAACCAGTCCTTGAACGGGATGAGTGGGATAGACAACTGACTCCCCTTGCAAATAGCGTCGTTGGAATATTGCATGATAGCATCCCAGGGCGTCCCGATAGGATGAAGAATGTTCAGCGCCGAAGGATAGAGATTGGAATAGAATAGTAATTTGTGGATGATAGCTGAGACCGTAGCTACCGGAATCCAGGAAACTCTCTAGAAGATTCGTATGTTATATGTTATGAATCGTCAGTCGCGGTAGCACACCAGACAAGACAAAATGCTTACCCCATCTGCAGATGGAAATGCCCCTATGGCGATACTTGATTTAATCAGGATCGGTACCCAATCGGTAGTTGCCCAAAATCCGTTCGAAGGCGATCCAGTAATCTGGCTAATCCGAAGCGAAACTGTGTTCAATCCGCTTGTTTGAAGAATCTAGTAAATTTATTGGACGGAGTCCTACAATTCGGAATCCGTGAATGGACTTACTCGTTCGGCAACGTATTTGCTTTCCCCGTAACCCATCCCCATTGCACATTTAGCATCCAAAACAATATCTTCTGGATATGGTCCGTCGTCAGGCTTCCATGATTGACCTACACTGACAGAGGATGTAAATAGGAACTTCAAGCGAGGCCCACATGCGCTCGATCTGGCGAATTTGATCAAGTTGTGCGTCTGCCTGATGTTGGGCTCAAACGAGGACAATGGGAGATTAAAGTCGAGCCTCCAAGATGTGTGAATGATAATTGTGACTCTAGACAAGAGCTGGAGCCAGCGTCAATGACAAGCTCGATCAAAAGAGAAAGAGATCACCTCGATATAGAGAGCCTCGGAAATTCCAAGTTCCTCCTTTTCGTAGTCGAATTCCATTTGTATCAGCTTGGTCGAATCTAGAAGAGTTACATCCAAGCCTTCTTCAACGAAGCGATGTCGGTGTCGATCTTGGGTTGGTAAGCCCCTACCGTGAAGGCGGTTCAAGGTGTATACCATAGTAACTTGTGGGTCGCGTAACAGACTAGCCAAGATATGCGATCCAAGATGTCCAGTCGAGCCAGTAAGCAAGACCACTACACGATCATTACCCGCATTCTCTATCGGGCTTCTCAACAGAGTTTCGAAGCTATATCTTATGATTAGATTTTGGATTGCGTCCAGATGATCTCGTCCGTTTTCAAGTGCACTCGGATCGGCATAAATATCGAACAGTCGTTTCGAAAGAGCTGTGATTGTTGGATAGGTGTATATGATGTTCTGGTCTATTGCTCGAAGCACAGAAGCGCTGACGTTTGGCTTGATTGAACGTAGTGCACCAATAATTCTACGCCGTAAAATAGTGGTGCTGAGGCTACATTAATTTTTTACTCAGGCGTCTATAAGGACAAACGAAATGACCATAGCTTACCTGTCAAACCCTTGCTCGAATAAATTGACAGAGTATGATATTGCGTTATTGGGATGAAGTTCATGAGCCTGGTCCATGATCCACTGCTCTAGATATTCCTTCTCCCAATGATCAAGTCGGACCACTGATTCGCCAGCATCCACGGACGCCGTTATGCTAGAATAGCTACCCGTTGATATTAGTATTGTATGTGATCCATCAGATATTATAACATCGCACAGAACTTCTACCTCTTGCGCATAAAGATCTAATGTTGCTTTGCGCATGACGGTGCCTTTCCCAGCTCGCAAAAAGGGTTTCTTGTAGTCCGCAACCAGAATCAATTCTTTGAAAATTCTACTGAACGCCGGAGCGATACTATTTGCCTCTTCCACAATAGGCCTGAATATTATGTCATTATGAAGGAATTTTATAACCATCGAAATCAAACATACCATATAAGATTGCGAAACTTCTCAACCTCCTCCATATTATCAATATTGACGCGATGAGATGGGCTGGGTTCTATCAGCACCCCTGGCTGATTATGAGCATGGCCAAACATGACAGCTCCGAAAATGCTGTAGAGCGATCGGTACGTTGAGTATCTTGAATAAGAGCGTTATCTGAATCGCAAATGGCCAAACGTACTGGGGGCTGCTATATAAGATATTTTCCATCGGTGGCGGGACCGTCTTTTCCCCGGAAGAGTGGATTATTACGTCGTCAATGCGCCCTACTCTATAAATCTTTTAGTCGAATTTGACCGACGGGGAGGATAGCTTGACCAACATTTTCCATAAGTAATTCTTAGTTGGGTGAGGAACGAAGAGGTCTGATGTCGCATAGCCCCGAACATCTGAGAGATTCTCAACGGAAATGTGATGTGTGTTGCAAATCTGTTCGCGAAAATTGCTTAGCTTCCAGGTAGCAGTTAACGAGAACGTTCTTAACTTACAATGAACTGGCATTCATATAATCCATTTCCCTGAGGAACCCACCGAACTTTGCTTCTTTCGGAGAATTCAATATATTCCCAATCCTGTTCGTCGCCCTCCCTGATGCTAGAAGCGCAAGGTGCTCCGAACTCGGTCCCACCGTAGCTAGTCGCTAACTTGACTCCGTTCTTAACAAGAAACTGGCCAATTGCAGGGCTAAGTGCACCACCACTAAATCTCTGATTTGAATTCCGAACATTAGTGAGGAATAAAATTGTACTAGATAAATGATTCAAAACGTACCACTTGAAGTAGGCTGCTCAATATGTTTATCTGCTTGGTGTCTTGCGCCCAAATCTGAAGAAACGAAGGGATAGCGATTAAGATGTCGCACTTCGTTCTTCGCGTATAATCGAGTATGTTGTCTGGCGTTGGTATTAGGGGCATCATATCGGGACCTAAGACGCGGGGTGGATATATCGCGGCAGTGATGCAGGAAAGCAAGGGCAAAAAGACGTGACATTGAAGCCCGAATGCATGAAACGGAGGTAAGTGCATCGTTGCGAATCGTGTGGGTGAATCGCGATTTCGTAAATGCATCGCGGAAGCTAGGAGAAACAGTTATGTTGTTAAGTATTTCATGGGAAGTGAAAGGATACAAGTACTTACGGAAAGTTACGAATTCCACCAGTTCTCGATGCGTCTTTGGTATGGCCTTGGGGAGACCAGTACTCCCAGATGAATGCAAGTACAGAGCAATTTCGTCAAGCTCGGGCTTCGATTCCTGCCTGCTTTCGATGGTAACAGGACTTGCTTCGCGAGGTATATAGAGGTCTGGAAACAGCTGAGCGACTGTTGGAATCTCTTCGATCGTTAAGTCGTATCCAGGCTCAATCTTGTGCATCTCTTGCCTAGTCCTATCAAGAATCGGCTTCAAAGTCGTGCAGGTTGCAAGAACGTGATGGCAATCTGTTTTTCGAATAAGATTGGCGATGGCTTCAACAGTATTTCTGTGAGAGATTGGAAATGGCTTCGTGCATCTGAATGAGTACTGCAAACGCATTCTCAACATCGGAATACTCACGATGTATCCTGCATGCATTAGACCAGCCACTGTAGTCTGATAAACAAGTGTGTCTGACAGCGCTATGACAGCCACTACAGGCTTCTTTGAGGCGGAGGCCAGTGAGCCTTGCGGGAGATTTGTTGCTCGAGGAATCTCGTAGCAGGCTCGGACAAATTGGCGATACGATATTTCGGTAACGTCTGCTCGCCCGTCCTCGCAAAATACATACATAGGTATATTTGCGTTATAGCGGTCATGGAAGGCCAGAGTTTCTGGGAGAGTAAGACTTCCATCAATAGGGGGAAGCGTGCACGCTCTGGCATTGAGCGCCATATGAGTATAGCGACGGTGGGTAACTGCAAGAGACGTCAGAAGGGAGGCGGTTTCTGTTAGTCGGAGCACTTGCCGTTACCTTGGGAGCTCGTATGGTAAACTCTCACTGCTGCGCAATATCAGACACACACAATAGTACTTCGCATGGTGCACAAATAAAATTCTATACTTACTACGTACCCACAAAGCCAAAGCCTGTTTCGGCATGTTGTGTGATAAGGTGGGCATCGGCACTTTTCATTTCATTCTTATTTATACACCGACATCATGATGGGATTTGAATACAGACCTGGGTATGGAATTAGCAAGCTACGCAAGACCAGCCACGCAGTGAGGACAAAATATAGGGCATCGGTGAGGGTGATGGTTGATGAGGCACGGCCGGGGGAATGATGATGAGAAGTTGGCGGAGAGAACGTAGATCGCTTTGACGTTAGGGCTGAAGAGTAGTAGCCGGGCGGGAGGGGAGTGCACTTGGACGAAGCGTGGAGTAGCGATAGGAGGCCAGGCGCTGGCACCATTTGCACCGGATTGTCTTTGCTACGAGAAACGTGCTGTTTGGTTAACAACACCCTACAGCGTTGGCAGGCAATCGATCGTGGTCATGGTCATGCTGACGTGCAGGTACATGTAGAAGGGTCGACCGACATGGGAGTTCGCAGGGGAGTACCCACTACTCCGCGCATAACGAAGCAAAGGCGCAGACGGCAAGATAGAAGTCAGAGCGTGGCTAGGGTGCTTGAAGGATTGACACGCAGCGTGGATAGGAGCAACGCAGAGGATAAACAAAGACTGCTGAAGATCCAGTTAGAACCTCTTCTGCTTGCCATCGCATATCCAACCTACTCACTGAGGCTCGACTTCATGCATGTTCCACGTTCCTCGCCCTCACCCCACGTAGCGCCTGGACCCGTCGTCATATCCTCATACGTGGACCTGAAGATAGTATGATTAGTTAATTCCCTATGGCATGCTATTGCAAATGTAATACCTAGAGACTGCCCGTCCTCTTTCCGGTCTACAAAGTTTATGTTGGCCCCGAGAACAAGCAGCGGTAGATGATGAGGCATCCGTCCCGAGATCGTGGCCATTGGGGCTCTGCAGCCCATGCCACTCATCACGCCGTCATCGAGAGCAAGGCATAGTCTGCGGCTGTAAAATGGACAGGGTGATAGGAGTGAGTTCAGCTTCTTGTCGCGAGCACTGGTAACTCACCTCCGGTGCGCATGTGTGCAGCGGCGAGCAGTTGCTCAGCGGGCGTTTCAATTCCCTGGCTGCGAACATGTTGTAAGGGCGGCAGCATTAAGAGAAACACCTTGGCAGATGTTGTCATGACCTGCAGATGTCAGAGCAGAGATATTTGCATAGTGAAGATGAGATGTTGGAAAGTTGAAATCGGATCGTGCTACGCAAAGTTCTTCGCTGCATGCATTGGCGTCAACTGCATGCTCAGTGGCGGGGAGGCCGGTCGCTGTTGGCTCGCAAGCGAACTGGGATGCAGCGTCAGCAAAGACATCTTGCTGCAGTTCAGACAGTACCGCTGCAGCCTGGCCCCGAATCCAACCTCGCTCTCGCTCATCCAAACCACCCATATCCCCGACCTTACTCGTTCTTTCGAGTCTCATGCCGCACCTGTCCATGCTCCCCATCGTCACTGCAATCGCCGGCAGCATGCCTCCATCGGAGAAGGCACGAGCTGGGTGCCATTGGAAGGCTCAATAAAGCGTTGATAAACGCAAATGCCAGACGCACAGGTGATAACATAGAATTGGGGCCCAGCGATGTTTTTTCGAAGCTGAATGAGCTAGTGGTTTTCGCGATCGTCTTCAAAGAGGTATTACTGCCTGGGGAGCCCACAGACCTCTGGTGCGGTCTTGAAGACATTATGGCTTTCTTGACGGTCTGGGGTTGCTGTGAAACGGCATGTCGACAATTAGCCCTATCGAACGGCGAGAGGATGATTTGGGTTCGGCTTGGCTATGGAGCTGCGTGCTGGCGAGTTTGACGTCTGACAGTGGGCAGTTGAGCAATGGGGGGTGTCAGGCAGCTGCTCGATGCCGTTCATGGGGCGTCGAGTTCCTAGTATCCTGAACGTCGATAGGCTATCTTTGCTGGTCAAAATCAGTGCTTGTGCACCTACTGCTCTATGGCAGAGCCTTCAAACATAGGGCCTCCCGAGTGCGAAACGTGCTTGATAGCGGGGGAGAGGTTAGTGTCTCCGTATTGCATAAAGATCTTTAGAGCGTAGAACTCACGACAGTGGCCAATAGTCCTTGAAAATTTGCATTGAGAACATACCCGCTGAGATTGTGAATCGGGAGAATGACTAGGGAAAAGGGTAGGAATTACTTGCATACACAGGACTCGTTGAATGGCACATACCTGAGTCTCTAATTCACATGCCAACCAAAAGCTGGGTTCACGTATAGTCCAGGAGCAGAGTCAGCGTAACATCCAAACGCCCGGTGGCCCTCCTTCCGCAACTGCCCCCATCGCATGTGGAAAGCAGAACTATCCTGGCTTCGTGTAGGCTAGCATAGACGCAGGGGATGACACAGACAAGGTATGAAAGCTATGCTGAACTGAGGACATTCTGGACATGAGCATTGAGCGCTATATTGAGCAATAATCGAATCTGAATTTTTTGTGCGATGTGGTGGAGATTTACTTCACGTGACATGAGTGACTGGCCGCATGCCCAATGTAATTCTCAAAAGCCTTGGGGCTTGACCTGTTAGTATATATAGTTAGTTGATTATCAACTTCAATATTCAGTGATCTCGATTCTCCATGAAAGTGCGAATGGAATTTGTGCGCTATATGACCTACATATTACTAACGGATGAACTGTGTGCATCGCGGGACAAACTGGAGATTGCGATAAACACTTATAGAATTCTATACAAGTAGAGTATATATAGTTCTTCATTCTCATGACTACTGACAAGGGCCTGCATATTCAAGATTACTTATTGATTCTACAACTGACTGTCGTGATCATGCTTGGTCGAATATTTCATCGAGTTGTGTTTCGTATAGAATGGCAATAGCATTCCTCCTGATAACGGTCATAATGTTAGATCTCTACGTCTGCAATATTTCTATCAACTTGCCTAACGTTTCCCTTCTCCTGTCGATATCAAATAAGTAAGTAAATATTTAGGATAATCACATAGACGTGGTTTTACCTTGGTCCTGGGGAAATCACCGTACGGCAAGACAATAATACGTCGTGGATCCTCAATGCGCTCATAAGTAAAGAGTCGCGTATTGAAGATTTTGGTTCGCTCTATGATCTCCATTATAACCGAGTTTTCATCTCCGTCAAGGGGTTTTATTTCTGCAGGTAGTTCAACGAAGAGACAGGGTAGAGGACGATTGTCCCCAACCACCGCCGCATCATGTATGAGACCTGCACATGTTTGGCGAACATTCTCTTCAATATTGCTGCAGTCGTGAGGAGGTTATCAGCATGTCACAAGAGATAGAAAATATGACGCGGCTCACTGTGCATCGCAAAACCCATTGAGGGTTTTTATCCAGTCACCTTTTCGTCCTCTGAATCGATACAAGCCAGGCAATACCTGTTCAAAAATATCATCTGTATGAAATACACCGTCGGGTGTGTGAAATAAAGACGAATGAGGGCTGTCTTTTTTGCCTTGGTAACAAACCACTTCGAATAATTCTCCCTCCCCTTTGAAAGCAGACGCCGAAGGTGTGCATAGTATAAGGGTTGCCGATTCCACCCCAGAAATCATACGCAGCAGCGAGGAAGATGCATCCGAACCAAGCACGCTGGTCATCAGCGGTGCTAATCAGGGGAATTAGCTATAAGTGATATATAGAGGTTTAAAAAAATCACCTGTTTCGGTGCACCCATACATAGCCTGTTGGAGAGTCAGTTAGCAATAATTCCTGTATAATAGTTCGACCAAAAAATGTATTCACCGTTATAGGAAGGGCATTCTTAACTGCCCATTCCTCGTCTTCACGAGGAAGTGAAACACCAGTATGTAAGATTTGACGACATGACGCGAGGACAGATGCTACGGCAGGCGACCTGCGAGCTTCTTTGATGTGTGATGAGAGGAAGGATGCGTATAGCACGAGTCGATTTACTCCACAGGTTGTGATCATGGTTACGAGTTCTGAGGTAGGTGCACTCATTGATGATGATTGCACCGTACAAAAACCACTGTAGACAGCGCCCATAAAAGCTATATGCGGAGAATTAAATGAGTTACTGACATACATACCAGAAATAGAGCATACCTGTGATTGATCCTACATGGGCAAGATTTCCCAGGGTGTTGGTGACATTACAATCGTCGTAGTCGCCTTGTTTTAATGTTGCTTGATACTTCACTGTCACGAAACTCGCAAGCCAACCGTGAGTGGCTGGGATAATTTTGGGCATTCCAGATGTAGTTCCTGATGAATGCACAATGAGTGCGATATCGGCTTGATTTGCGAAAGGAAGTTGTTTCAAGTCGAAATCCGCATGAGATGGGATGGCAGATTCAGAAACAGCGCGAAGTACTGGTACTTGACACAAAGTAAGCTGGTCGTTGAATACGTCATCGTAAACCAATGCTTGTGCCCCGCTGTGTTCCATAAGATCCCAGAGAACTTCGGGATTAGGAAAAACACTGCTGAACAATTGTGGAATAAATCCGGAAAGCATTAGCCCTAGGATGGTAATGATATCATTGTACTTTCGCCCCGTGAGCCTGTTCAAGACATAAGTGTTGGACGTTGAACCTGCGGACAAATAAGCTGAATACATACCATACACCAACAATAATAGGAGCCGTAACATTGCTGGTCTTGATTTCAGCTTGAAGAGCATGGCGATAGTAGCCTGCAGATGATGATAAGTCGTTTATGAATGCGTCTGAGGTTATGGAGCCCCAGCAGCCTTCATCACCATCACCTATGCGTGGCTTGAAAATGACGAATTTCTCTCTTTTCTGAAGAGAAGTAAGCCATTCTGCCATGATATGGTGGTTGCTGTACTGAGAATCCATGGTTAGTGGTTGCGTAGAACACTCGGTCTCAGGCACCCAATTTATACCATATTGGAGGTGTGATTTACAGCGCAGCGGCTAGAATTGATATCTACAAATAGGGACAACTTTAATTCTCACCTTGGTGACTGGTCGAAGGTTTCCAACTTTTTGAGCGCTTGAGCTTGAACTAGTTCGTTTTATGTGAGAAAATTCTCAGCATCTGCGAGGAAAATTTTTATGAATGGCTGCGAATATCAGGAGATAAATTTAGACACCTGAGGGAGGTTTGATTATTTATTCAGTTGCAATTGATCATTGGGTCAATCTTGATCTTCGATCCTTGGATTTAAATTTTCTAATTTGAATAATGTCTTGTCTTTTTTATAGCCCTGATGTTATCTGGGCATAATGTAGCTATAAATAAAGATTGGTAAATGTTTGTGGGCAAGTTGACAGAGAGTGGCATGGTACTTTTCACCGGCGGCAGGAAGAGGATGACCGACTCATGAACCGACGATCTTCTTTTGATTTGATCAGAACTCGTACCTTTTTGAGATGCATATTCACCGTATCTTTTTATACACTCATATTACATACAGACATATGGTACAAGAATTCTTTGTGTGCGAGAATGTGCGTGGTGTGTGCGGGCTGTGTGAGGGGTTGCGCGAGAGTGCTGGAGTGCGCGCTGTGCGCGGGTATTACTCAGTGTGCGTAGCCGTGCACCAGAAAATGTGCATTGTGCATGGTGCGCGTGGTCACGCCCGCCACGCACAGTCCTTTGTGGGTGGAGTGTGCGTGCGAGTGCGAGTGAATTGATGTACGGGATTGTGCGGTGGTGTGTGCGCGCAGGTCAGCGAAGGTGGGCAACCAGAAATTTGCGCCGCGCTTGCGCGCTTGCGCACACCCGTCGCGCAACTTGAAGTGTCGCGCAAGTGTTGCGCAAGTACACGCTACTACCTGCAAGTACACGCTAATACGCGCAAGTTATGCGCGATCTAAGCGCCAGAGATCCCATGGGCCGTTGTGCCCTGTCTTTTCCCATAGTATGCTTTATTTTAATGGAATAGACGGTGCGATGTATTCGTTACATATCAGTTCAGTACAAATTGCAACTCATAAATGTGCTGCACTATATATGAGACCGCAAGTCTTATTCTAATAAGCTTTTATACATTCATTATATACAGAGAAATTGTTCAGCAGTCTGTCTTAACTGTGCCACGTCTGTGCCAGCTGTACAATGTCTCTGCGCCAGGCGCCTGCACAGGCAGTGGCTGTGCTGTTTGGGAGCATAAAGCCCAACACTTGCCGACTCGTGACATGTGACAGCTGGTACGGTTAATCTTCGTTGGGATTTCTCATTTCTGGGGTTTCCTGCCCCGACAAAAGCAATTTTCCTAGTACATATACCTCATATCAAAGGCATTTACAGTGTTATTAAGTAGTCAAATGTGTCGGTGCAGATTTCGCGCGCTCCTCAAGTTTGCATGGCATTCAAGTAACATGATTGTCACATAACCCGAAATTTGAACAGACTTAAGACCAGGGCCTGGTCACTCTGCCTCAATGAAATTCTGACCGGAGAATTTTAACATATTGTTTGACATAATAAGCTTACATATCAGCAATTGTTCTGGGGGAATATGAACCTCTTCCATGTTTCTATATTACCTTAAAATCATTGCTTTTGATGTGTGTGACTCGAGCAAGATCAAATTCTCACGCAGGTGGACGCACTTGTTGAGTGCGTAAAAACGGCAGCTGTTCAGATAGTGTACTATGGATGCGCAAGTAGTGCGCGAGTGTGCGCGAGTGTGCAGAAGCTACGCACAAGTGCAGCGTAACTGTGCGCAATTTGCACGCATGTGCAGCATAACTGCGCGCAAGTGCAGCGCGAATTGACAGCGCATAAGTTGACTATTTTCTGACTTGATAATACCTCGGGACTCCAAGAAAAAAATATAGGACACGCGCAAGCGTGCGATAATTATAAAGTAAGGGCGCATAACTGTGCGCAAGTATGCGCGCATTCTCAGCAAAGAACGCGCAAGTGTGCGCAACTTATGCACAACTAACCCGGTGTATAGCTATGTATTAACCTGAATGTACCCCAAAATTTATGGCGAAGACATAATGAAAACAATAGATTTCTATTCATGCGACTGACAACAGTTTTTGGGTGATCTTTTCTACAAAGTAAACGCTAACGGACTCAGGTATATACTTAGTTGAGGCCCTCCTTTGCGAGTCGCAATCCCGAGGTAGGTATGCATCCCGATGCTATCTGATAGATGCGAGTATTTACTGAATGTTCTAAAATCAGCCAAATCCGAAATGTCACTTGTAAGATTCTACTCACAGCGCCGATCGAATGCCTGACAAGTAGACATTGCTCACTCCTTCAAATCCATGTCGCTCGTAGAATTGGGAAATGGCTTGTACTACCGTTGAATCATTAGGGCAGTAATGTCGGACGGGGATGTAAAGTTTGGGATGAGGAAACTTGCTACTGCTGGCAAGTTCGAAGTAAATAGGGAATCGGCTTGCATAGTGGCTTGGATTTGCTGATTTGACACACTGCTTGTCATCTATGCCAGGAAAGAGAAGGTGCCAAAGCTCTCTTATTGTCTCCACTGTGTGATTAATAATGGGATCGTCGAGACTATGGCCAAGGGTAAAAAAGTCGATAATTTCCTCTAGAGAACTGGCATTTGATCGAACATATATCTTGACCCGGTTCCGATGGGTTGGAATACAATCGACAGCGACAATGTCTGGGACTGCCTCCAAGTGAGGTGCTACATCTCTGATATAGGCTGTAATCAAGCTCCATTGCGGTCCAAGTTCTAGCTGTTCTATGCAAGATGTGACCAAGTCCATCGGTGAGATACCAGTGGCCAAGGAACGAATATGCGGGAGGAAATATGCCTTTCCTACGATACCATTTTTGTGTGTAAAGTCCGCTCCTGTTGACAAGTTCAATCCTTCGTTCACATTAGATATATGAATCTTACCGATTGAGAACTGGGAATAATGTGGTGGGTTGAACTTGAGGACGTCGCCGTTGTATATCAAACTGTCGAAACATACATTTGCCCAATCCAGGCTGAAATTGGTGACATGAGGATTTTGAGAGAGTGTATGCAGAGATTTAATCCATGTATGACTAGGAGATGGGGCGCCAGTTTGATTCGATAGAGGTTCCAATGTGAAGCGCACAGTATGATTCCCAGTGGCATTGAGCACCCAGCTGAGCTCAATAGGGGTGTGATCGTCGCCCATATAGGACACGGGATCTGTGTTAATAAACTCTGGAGGACTGGGCCCAATTAGCGGTAGAATATATGTCGCAGTAAATCCCAAATACAAGGATTGAAGGTGGTCCGAGTACCCTGAGTGCTGTAATAACGAGCGCAATGGGAGGTAGACCTTCTTCCACCAGAATAAGGTCCTCGCGATCGAAAATCTACATTGGATCTAGCAAGGATAGATGTTAACACAACATTACGCGGTCTGAGTTCAGGGGTTTACATACTAATGCCAACAGCGCATGCCACCATGGATAAATAGCCGAAGCAATTGACTTATAGATCGCAACCATGGTGTCTGAATGGGTGGATGCACCTTTAATTTCTTTCTGCTTTAAGAGTAATTTATACTGCTTGATATAAATGGATGCATGAATATAGAAATTATAAGAAATTACAAATTTTTTCCCTCTCATCATTAATTTCTATGTAGACAAACGGTTCAAGACAAACAAAGATTCTGTTGCTTTGAAGCGGGAATAATAAACAGATCCTTCACACCCAAAATATGGCGAAGAGTACAATTCTCCTTGGAAAGGGTTCGAATCAAAGTCAATCTCCGAATCTTGGTCCTAAAAATAACTCCACAGGCGCTGGCACCTGATGTGATCCATAGCTAATAATAGTCTGATGGCTTGACACGGCCTTGGGCTTTACGGATGAATCAACGACATTTGACATGGCAGTTGGAAGTATTATTTGTTGTTGACTCGTGTGGATGATCGGTAGTCGAAACGCACAGGCAAGGGATGGTTTCTCCAACCCCTTGTACTTAGTAGATAATCAAACCCTAACCTCTATTTAGAGCGAGAGAATATGCTCAACCAGGCTTTTATTAACCCACATCTAAATCATGGCTACCATGGCTGAGAACGAGGTGGGGCTTTCTGATTCGAAATCACTGCACACAACAAGGGAGAACTCTTCTAAGTTCTCACGAGTCCAGTTATTCGGACCAGTTGAAAGGCATATGGTGGAAACTGGACCTACATGTCTTGCCGGTTCTTGTAATTATGCTACTCTTAGCATTTTTGGTAAGCTTCTTCAGCAGAACGCCCATATCGGAATATTGATCACGCCATTAGGACAGGAATAATATTGGAAACGCGCGTGTTGCTGGAATACAGCAAGATTTGAAGATCACCAACAAGCAGGTATATGACTTTAATATGTCTCTTCCGAGCGCCGTACGCTGAAGAAGACGCCCACAGTACAGCATCGCTTTGACACTGACATACATGTAAGCCTCTAATCATTACTGGTCGATGAACAGCTCAACTAATACATATACGGTATCAAGCCCTTACATTTTAGTCATGATTCCATCTAATCTGTTGTTGAGAGTGAGTCGGAATCTGTTGGAATTTGAATCCATGGAATATTGTCTAAATTCTGATTCTGTTCAGCGGGTGGGTGCAAACAAATTGCTTCCATTGATGACCGTCCTTTGGGGCTTTACTCAGTACTGCTATGATACAAGGTGAGAATTTACATCGCTGTCATATGACCTTGTATTTGAGCAACTGTATCGAATAGGTTTCATCGTTAATTATGCTGGGCTCCTTGCATGTCGGTTCTTCTTGGGCATCTTTGAAGGTATGATGATATTAATCCTGAGTACGTCCCACCGCCTGATCTATTCTAGGAGGGATTCTTCCTTGCATCACTCTGTATATGTCCTCCTTCTATTCCCGTTACACGCTCCAATTAAGGTAAGAAGAATAGAAAAATAAATCTGGGATCTATTGATGTGAGAATTTGACTGCCTGCAGAGTTTCCATCTTCTTTTCTACTGCATCATTTACGGGTGCATTCTCTGGGCTTCTCGCGGCTGCTATTTCTGGTATACTTACATGGAACGTCAAGACCAGGCTGGGCATGGATTTTCATTTTAGTAGGCTATCATAGCCATTGTGTGTTTCGAATTGACTCACCTCAATAATGATGCAACAGGAGGGTGTTTTTACGGTACTGTTTGGAGTCGGAGCATTTTTCTTGCTCGCAGCGTCCATCGCAGAAGCAAATTTCTTGACGCCCGTACAGAAGGACATCCTCAATGCAAAACTGACTGAAGATGGCATCATCTCAAAAAACCCGGAGGCTGATGCGATTACTCTTCAAGATATACTCAAAACGTTCCAAAGTCCACCCATCATTTTTATGTCGCTGGCATGCTTTTTTGGTGGGTCTACAGAGTCTGGTTTAGCATAGTACGTGTTTCCAAGATGATCGTGAATGATTCGACTTACTCAAGCGATTTAACTTTGAGCCGTCGATTGTCCAAAGCCTTGGGCATTACACGCCCAATCACGCTCAGTTAATGAGCGTTCCGCCATTTGCAGTGGCATTTTTCTGTATGAAAGTTCTCATTTACATATACATCTGGACGAATACAAATTTATTTTTTCCAGTGTCATTCGTGTCCGGTGTCCTTTCGGATCGCTATCACTGCCGTGGTCTAACTTGCATATTCTTCAGCACGATGGCTCTAATTGGATTTGCAATATTTCTTGGTAAGACATTTTTTTTACGAACAAATAAGCCGAGGGTTAAAACGAACCTATAGGCAATGACTCCGGCCATGTACGCTACGGGTCGCTGTTCCTTGCTCTTTCAGGTACATATTGCGCCGCTCCTGCCCTCGGAGCATGGACCGCAAATAATGCGGCACCGTATACGCGACGTGCTGTTGCATTGGCTCTCTTGAATATCATGACTAGCGGTATCGGTATCCTTTCCACCTGGCTCCTTGGATTTCTATCCTCACCACCCAAGTACACGAAGGCCACAATAGTTTTCGTTATTTTTTCTGCAGGAGAACTCATATTTTCGACGGCGAACCTAGTGTACTGCAAGATACAGAACGATAAAAAGGCTGCGATAAGGGAAGCAGAGAAGCAGGATGATCAGAAGAATTTTGGCAATGAAAGTCCCTGGTTTGTATATAGCTTGTAACTGCATTTGTTTTTGCATCGGTGGTTCATAAATATTGATTGGTTGTATCTGCTTCACAAACTGCTTAGGGGCACCTTAAGGCTTGTTCTTCACAAATTATTCAGTTTGAAGGTTGATATTTACTACGCACCCGAAGTTGAGTTAGCCAAACATCACACGAACATTTAAACATGAATTTTATATAAATCTAAATGTACAGACATACAGTTTTACATACAGTGTCTTACGCACACACAGAGCCCAAGTCAGTAAATTATTTAGTGGTCGTGCTGTCAGCTAACCGAACAAGTCGCTTGGCAAGTTAACCAGCAATTACCTCGACAACAATTGGCCAAGCGACCAAGCTGACTTGAGAGCCAGAATCCAACGGAGGAGCGGAGTCCAGACTAGTACCAGCGGTAACGGATCCTAGTTTCCTAAAACTAGCACCTCCATATTCGTCCTTGATCGTTGTCTCTCACAGCGCGTATCATGCTCGCTTAGAGGGGTTTATTGGGCTGAGAAGTGGGATGCGTAACAAGCTGGAGGGGGCCGAGGGCGGTGAAGGCAATAGAGGTCCACGGAGTGGGTATACAAGTGGTGAAATATTCGCCATAGCGTATGATTGAAAGGGAGCATGCAAGGTAGACGGAAAGTAAAGTAGTGGCGAGCAGTACTTATGAGCAGGTAAAGGTGGTGAAGGATGAGATTCAGACATATATCAGAGTAGAGAGCGACTTGATGCCACACGCGGCGCCGGATTCATCAATGAAGTTGGCTTTAGAAACGAAAACGGGTGAGCGGGGAGATGAAAATGAGGGTACTCACATCCGTTTCCATCCGTGTCTTCTCCTCAGCAAGACGCATAGACGCTGCCAGCTAGCCCCAGCCAGTCTCTGGCTGCATCTGTGAGGTGGCAGAGGCATCAAGACAGGATACTCATTAAGTCATAGGGACCACGAGACGGGAACGGGGTGGAACACATCTGCTGGTAGTTGCAATGTGGCATAGTCAAGATAATTACGAGTCTATATTTATAGACTCGTTCTTTATGAAACTGGCCTGCCAAAATTCTGGATGTAACGCTAAACGCGCCGGATCAACCCGCATTATATTTCTCACGCTCTGCCCTGTCCTCCCCAGTATATGAAGTGAGCCGCTATAGATGCTTACTTTGTATTGCACTCGTTAGAGTGCATACAAAGTAAGCATCTCAGGCAGCTCACTTTTGATACTGGGGCATGGTATCCACAGGCCAGTTTTAATTCAAAGATCCAAACGTTTATTCAAAATGAAATGTGTATATTCAAACTGTAAAATAATAAACTATTCTATGTACTGGCGAAGGCGCTGTACATTAAGCCGCATATCCTTCAACTCGTAGTCCTAACCCCAAGCCCAATGCCCTCCTAGTCATCAACAACGTCTTCACGGAGTTGGCCAGTACGCGCGCATCAGCCTGCTCGGCCCCGACGGCTGCGGCAAGGCCATCTTGCTGAACCTCCTCACGGGCGTGCTCCCGCCGATGTGCGGGCAGGTCCGGCAGCACAGTTCCGGGTGGTGAAACTTGGCGACAGCAACAACACCCATTCCCAATGCTGGTGGATGGAGGGTGACGGTGAGGCCCAGCGCGAAGGCGGGTGGCCGAACTGCTGTCGTCATCGATGCTGGGAGACGGCGGCCGATGGAGGTAATGCCTCGCCAAAATGGACTCCTGGAGCGGGCGATGTCAGCCTACAGGTGGTGATGAGGAATTAAAACGTACCGGGGGCCTATACGGGCCCCACCTGTCTCCTCTGCGTTTCTACTCCGTGCGCCGTCGTTGTTCATTCGTCGTTCGTGCGCCTGCCGCTGTTCATTGTTCGTTCTCCGGCCGTCATTCGTCGTCCAGCCGCTGTCCGCCGTCCATACATCGTTTTTCACCGTCGGAGACGCCGCTAGTTGTCACCGTGGTCATGTACGGCGGATCGGGGCGCGCACCCCGGGGCGTGGAGGATCAAGGCGAGCCCGTCGCGCACCTGCTGAGCGGCGGGCAGCGCAAGCGCGACGCGCTGGTCTGGTGACGTTCCACCGCTCGCCCGGGCTCCTCGACTCCTGACTCCTCATCTGCGTCGACACTGCGACTTCTCGTTCTACGATACCTGCGTTGGAGGTGGCCGTTCATGGTCGTTGATCATTCGCGGTTCTTTGTTGTTCGTTCGTCGGAATTCGTCGGCATTCGCGTTTGTCGTTTATCGACCATGGGTGTCGGCCATGCTGTGTCGCCCATCCGTGCATCTCCCTTCCGTGGTGCCTGTCCCTTGGTGGTGGTGGTGGTGGATGGAGAGGAGATGCGTCACATCGATCGAGACACGTCACATCGTCATGCGCGACGGAGGCGAGCATCAGAACGATGGCGGCACCGGAGCGTCGAGCGTACGACAGGGCGGACATCCTCCGAGTTGTCCCATCATCCGTCGATGTTGACGTCGAGGAGCGCGGGCGGTCGTCGTTATCCTCCTCGACGTGGAGTTCGCTCCTGCTGAGGAGCAGGGCCATGGATACGTCGAGAGGGCATGGTTCGTGCGACGCGGAAGGCCCGTGCACGGCGATGGTGTCCGTCCCAAGTCCAAGTCCAAGTTGATGTCGACGTCGATGTTGAGGGGTCAGGGGTGGTTGTTGGCGGTTCCAAGGGACTACAGCGCTGGAGTCGTTAGATACGTGCATAGGATTCAAGTAATGCGGAAGTACTTACCTGATGGACGACATCCCGTCGTCCTAGTATCTATGCACATGCTTGGACCCAGAGCATCCGCACTTGCCCTGGTAAGTCCCAGTGCATCCCTTCTGCCACTCTGAGAGCCCATGTTGAAGCGTATGAGGTGGCGATGGTGCCCAGGATCGCGAAGTGCCGTCTTGAGGAAGGAGACACTGGCGACAACCAGTCGATGACGCCAATCGATGACGTGGAGGTCGAGTCGAGACTGGGTGCTCTGTCGCTGGGTGTGTGCTACCGTGTCCTGGGCGATGAATGTTGTGGGGGTGCAGTGGTGGGCGATTGTCGTTGGCGGTGGTGCGGGTGACGTGGCGGGCATCCGTGGACGTGGTGGGCGTCGTGGGCATCTAAATGATGTAGGAGGTGGGATGGCACAGAATTCCACACCACCCAATGCCGGCTATGTGGCTGTGCCTCGGCACCAACTCGGCATTCTCACATCCTCGTTTAGACTTGGCTTTGCGCATTGAGGGGTCTATAGCTAAGGTATAAAATATAGATAACATTGTTTATTGAATCCATAGCTATATACTCTGAGATTTTCTAAGGTCTCACTATATTATTAGTGGCACAATGACAATTGTATGTGAGGTTTAAAGCCACAGCAAAATAAAACCAAACAGTTCAATGGGCACGCAGCAACTCCGAGTCGATGTCGCTCAAGATCCGCCTAGTCGAAGGACTCTGCTGCTGGGGGTAAAATACCATAGGTGTAGTAGCACTAAGATTGGTGCAGACCAGTTGTGTGGAACATATGCGATCGTTTACCGGTGCGTGTTGGTGATAGCAGTGAATGGTGTGCCGGAGTGATGGAGGTGCTGAGAGGAAGAGGAGACGTATCGCTGAGCTGAGTTCATCAGCGTGACAGTTGCTTTAGAATAGTAGTCGAAGAAGTGCAGCGTAATTGTGTAAACGAGGATATGAGCATCGCGGATTCGCGTCGGGGCGGCGACATATATCTCCTCCACGCAGTTCTTCAACTTATTGGCGCAAAGAGTGGGGAACGTGAAGGGAACAGAGAAATTGGGGCATTGCTGGAAGATGGGGTACCGTGGCTATGTTGTCGATGTCCCATATGGTCCTCCCGCGCGTCTTCACGTTGTGAGGCCAGAAGGACGTCTGCTCAACGTCTGCTCCCAGTCTGCTCTGGAAATTGACGAGGCGGATGTTCGGCTCGTGTGACATGTGACTAATCCGGTGGTCAGTAGTAAGTACTATGTACTTCCGGAATCCGCACTTATGATCGCCTCTTCCTAGTCAACTAGTCCATGCTTATAGCACGCGACCGCTGCGGTTGTCACCGTGCGTGCGCGCTGTGCGTTTCTCTCGGTTTTGCGTGCTCTAAGCGTCAACTAAGCGTCCATGGTATATTGATACCGCACGACCTGTACAATCATTTGACGACACAGCAACGACAAAGAATTCAATTTTTTTATGCTTTGCGATGAGCAAAGGGAAAGGGACTGACTATAAATAAAAGAGGTCCTGACATAGCTTACAAGCAAGAATTGAGCGGTCGATAATAATGCTAGTTACTATAGTATAGTAGGTACACTGTTAACACCGTCAGGCATCATTATGACAGGATCGAAACAATCAATGGCATTTGAGGTGAGACGGCGCCTTCAACCGTCGGCTTTTGTAGTCCCTGTGTCTGCCATATTATCCTTTGATTACTCTGTTCAAAAGAAAACGAAGAAATTAAGACAGAAATAATAATCTCTAACGACATAGGCAGTTAGGGCGCTGTGGATTTTCACTTGATTACCGATCCCAAACGACTTACTGATTTCCATTTCCGCAAATTTGTAGCCGCTATGAGTTTTCAAAAAAGAAGAATTATTCAAGGACATCCTATATTTTATTCGTCACTTACATGCAGCTTTTTCCTCCTCCATAAAACGACATGCTATTCATGAATATCAGACACCAATTAACAATCCATAGTTCAAAGTGTAAGCTCACGTATTCGCATATATTCCAGCGCGATTGTTATCCTGAACAGTATCAGGGAGATTCATCCAGCGCTCAGGCTTCCAAAGATGTGCATCTTCTCCCCAGACTTTTGGATTCCGATTGAAGGGGAGTATCCCAACTATGACATTTGTGTCTCTGGGTATACTGACCATAGCAGTCTTCGATCCCGGGAGTGGCCTGGATAATGTCAGTATCGTATCACGCTTTGTGCTGAAGAGAACGTCAAGTCATCTGCATATGCGAATACGAAAGGCCAAAAACTTACGTTCGCGTAATAAAAGGAAGAGGAGGATGGCTAAGCAGTAAAAATAATCAGTTGAGAATAGTCTAAGGGTGTTCTCTCAATGAGTATACTTACAGTCGTAATGTTTCCTTGCAGACAGAGTCAAGATAGGGCAGGGATTGTATAGCATCGTATGATACCGGATGAGTCTGCTGAGCTTGAATTAACTCGTTTCTGAGAGTAGTCTGCGCATGTGGGTGTTCGGTCAATGTGTGCAGGATTCTGGCAACTGCCAATGCAGTGGTATCCGTGGCCGCGAATAGGAGTGTCCTTTAAATTGGCAATGCAAAGTTAGCGTAGAGAAGCGGCTAATGATAATAATCGCTAGGATTCAACTTACGCTACCTGTCCTCGAATATCTGCCTCAGATAAACGGTCCACAGGGGATGCTTTCAAATTTTCTTTTACTGTGGATGAGTGATGTGAGTGGCTGTGAAGATGGCATATGGAATCAATAGACGCCTTACTAAGAGTGCTAATAATATCTTTTCCACGAACGTCTTGGCTGGAATAGGTTCCTTCCTCGGGAAGGTCTAAAAGTCGGTCGAAATAAACTTCCTTTGACATTTTATCCAATGACGCAACTAATTTTCGAACAATTTGAACTTTCTTCCATGGAACTACCTTGACAAAAGCTTTGGATATTGCTGAAGGGACATAATCGAATACCCAAACAAATGCTTGGCGAATCCAAAACATCCCGAATACAGTAGGTCTAGAGATTTGAATTAGTTTGAAACTGGTGTATTGACGTGTTAACTTACACAAGTACTTGCAACGCTTGGCTATACGGATTTGACACTTGCGTGAAGGAATCAAATGAGTATCCAAGACCAGCTTTTCCGATAATTTCCAGTGCGCCTCGGCTTGCGAGATGTAGAATATCCACCTGCGTGCTTTCAGGGGACGATGTTTCCAATTCTGCTTGGATCAATTCTTGCATCTATAGCGCCGTCATCCAGTAAGGTTTCTTACCCACGATATCGCTTGTAAGTACCACTCACCCTGTGCGCAGTGTCAAAGAATACGGGAGCCATAAGGTTCAAGCTCTCAGTGGAAAATGCAGGATGCAACATTTTTCGTTGACGTGCATGATGCTTTCCTGGAAATGGTTCTGTTACATGAGTAGCCCTGTTCGGGTGAGAAAATATTGGCATTTACCTGTCGATGACAGAAGGCCTCCCCCAAACATCATGTAGTTTCCTCTATCATGTCATAGTTAGGTTGTTGCCGGCGGTATAAGATATTGCGCGGACTTACTGAAGAAATAGCTTTGTCGGAGGATATGCATCGATATCGTTGACAATTTGCTTGACTCCCAGGGGATCGAAAACATAGAGTTGCATGTCCTACAATATAAGCATGTTATCAAAGTTCCGTCTCTAGGCTCCAGAAGGACTAACCCAGAAATATCCATGGAGCTTGACGACCATGCTTTCAAGGTTCTCAAGGTAGTACAGAAAGTCTTGCGAGCGAGGTGAATAAAGTTGGCTCAGATTTCCTAGAATAAAAATTGAGCGAGACGTCATACATGCTCTGAATTTCTGGCCACGTACCCATTTTCTTCCAGCCCTGACTCTCAGGTCCAGGAATGCTAGCGAAGGCAGCATGTAGCCGTAACCTACTGAGAATTTTTCGAATAATAATATACAGAGTACACATTGCAAGTGTATACATAAGAATAATATTGAGCAGCAATTGCATTGTAAGGATAGAGGGGATCAAAGGAGTAGGTTTGACTCAGATTTCTTGTTTTCCACCTCTTCAAGTCCTCAGAGCCACTCAAGGTCGGGCACATGCTACAAAGGAGTAAAAATAGTTATCAGCGCTGATGACAAGGATTGATTCTATGGGGTTGATAGAAATGGATGCATATCTCAACTTCGGGTATTCCGAAATACCCAAATGCTGATCATCGATTTGGGTGTGAGAACTACAGCGTGCGGTGCGCCCACAAACTTAAAGAAGAGAAGCGCTGTGCCTTTGTGTGCAGGCTAAATTAATCGACATGGAATATCAAAAGAGCGTTCTCATAGGATCCGAACTCTTATCTTGTCGACTCTCACACTCCTGCTTCTCGACTCCATGGGTAGTAGATTCCATAAGTTCCAAATTTTGATGTAATGATCAGAAAGGAAGACATTTTTATTTTCATCCTAGAGGATTCACCGAATATGCTAAGCTTCTTCGTACAAAAACAAACCATAGCTCTGTAATCTGATCAAGCCTACAATGTCCACTACTAACGTCCTCAAGGAAGAAGAAGACGCAACGCAACAACCTCCTAAAGGATGGCGATTTTGGCTGGTTTTTCTTGCAATGTGCTTATGTACCATGGTGGCTGCTCTTGATATGGTAGGATACATCCCTTAAGATCGTACAGGGTACTGACCGTCAATCGAGGGATCAATGGCGACAGCGCTACCTGCAATTGTACATGATCTGGGAGGTAGTCAATCATTTGCTTGGGTCTCATCTGCCTATTCCCTTGCTACTACTGCCATTATTCCATTCAGTGGACGCCTAGCAGAGATTTTTGGTCGACGACATATTCTACTCTTATCGCTGCTTATCTTTGCAGCAGGATCCTTAATTTGTTCACTCGCTCACAGTATGGTCATACTGATTGTGGGAAGAGGTTAGTACACTTATCCTGCGATAAAATTGTCCAAAGAATGCTCATAAGCCAATTATCATTAGCTATTCAAGGAATTGGATCTGGAATTATCCAAAACCTCACCACTATTGTCGTAGCCGACATTGTCAGTCTGAGAGAACGAGGATTCTATAGTTCCCTAACTGGCATGTACGTCTCTCCCGAGCCTCAAAAATATTCTGCCCGTATTGATAACTCAAGATAGGGCGTTTACGATTGCAACAGGCGTCGGTCCATTCCTTGGAGGAGGCATAGTACAGAAGACAACTTGGAGATGGTTAGTCTCATTTTCCTACTAAGTTTACCTTCAAATCTTAATCGAACTATGTAGGCTCTTCTGTAAGATTACTACAGTTTATTATTCGAATATGGAGGAATAACATTCTAATTTATACAGATATAAATCTACCTATGTGTGGCCTCGCATTTCTGGTCGTGTTTCTGTTCCTACACGTAAAACGTCCTGCCAAACTACCTTTCAAGAATTACCTTCAGGCCATGGATCTCCTGTTAGTCTACTCTAGCTTTAGCCAGTTAAATTCAACACTGATTCCTATATAGAGGAAATAGCTTAATCATACTCGCAACAACCTCGTGTATCATAGCACTGACGTGGGGTGGTGTTAGCTACCCCTGGATATCTGCTCACGTCCTAGCGCCACTAATTATCGGTATTCTCGGGTTCATTGGAGCTCTCTGGTATGAGATATCATTTGCCTCTCATCCTTCTGTAAGGGTTATTATATTGGGACTTTTCTCTAGCTACTGATTCCCTTGAAATCGAACATAGATTCCTTTCAATATTCTGTCAAATCGTACGAGCCTCAGCGGGTTAGTAGGCTCCCTGATATAATATGCGATATCTTCATATTTCACTGACTTATCTGACACGCACTGGCAGATACTTCGGGTCATTCATTCATGGTCTAGTGATAACATGTGTTACATGTACGTCCATTTTCCAGTTGCGACATACTCGAGGCATGTTTGATCAGAATATTTTTTAGTTTATTTGTAGGCCAAGATGACTTAAATCTGTCAGCTCTATTCACTGAATCCTTTTCAGGCCGATCTACTTTCAGGCCGGGAAAGCAGTGGACCCTCTCTTGTCTGGACTCTCCATTTTCCCAACCGTGATAATGATATCACCGTCTGCGATTCTTCAAGGGCTATTAATTTCAAAGTTCGGGCATTACCGAATAATGGTCAGTTGGCTATGAATTTTATGGTCTTCTCGTCCTCAATGAATGTGCCTTATCCATAGAATTTTCTTGGATGGGCAATGATGCTCCTTGGGATAGGACTGTTTACCATGCTTGGTCGTGATTCATCCATTGGTGTCACCGTTCCGTTCCAAATCATTGCGTCGCTCGGCTTTGGATTCCTATTTGCGACAACATTCTCGGTTCTTGCACCCCTTGACGTCACTCTAAATGCTCCAGCGTTATCGTTCCTTACTTTTGTACGAACACTCCCAAAGGTATGTGAATATACCTTTACGCTCATAGCCGTGGGTATTGACTGCTATGGAGCCCTGGGCGGTGACACTAGGCGCAACCATACTTCAGAATATTCTGAAAAGGCGACTTCCTTCCACATTCATTGATCAGTTTACCTCGACAAATGATCTCACATACGTCGCCATTCCAACAATTATTAATCTAGAGAAGCCATTACGAACTGAAGTACAGGACGCTTACGTTCAGGCGCTACATGTGCTCTGGTTAACTATGCTGGGTCTTTGCGTCTTTGGTTTTATTAGCGTGTTTATGCAGAGAGAAGTTACTCTTCATACACGTAGTGACAGCAAATGGGGGCTTAAGGGGAGGTCTCCGGCAATACCTGAACAGCCTTCTGACCAGGAAAAGTCCTCTGAAATTCAAGAAGAAGTTCTGTAGTTACTTATGTTAACCCTATAGATATATGCCGCTAGACGCAACGTGATTGTATGCAATATCTGTAGATAATTGTGTTTATGTGTCAGTGTGAACGCGTCCAAGTCGAAAGGAATACGAGGACGAGTGAGAGTATGCGGCTCCTTCAGCGCAATTGCATACTACGTATATGGTCACGACGTGCTTACTTGCGCTAGATTTATTGATTCAAGTTCGCTCCTGAGCAGAAAATTAGGCATACTTGCGCTTGTCTTTTCAAATATTCTACCATTTCTACCAGAATTTGTTTCAAACCCATCCGCAAGGACGTCTCGTTTAGGGTTTCTCAGCGCCTGGCGTGGCGCTTCCAGTTTAAGAGACTCCATAGCGGCGGTGGCCGTGACGCTCTCCATGGCGGCTCCGGCGTCTACTTGCGCACATGCGTTGCACTTGCGCGTACCTTATGTATACTTGCGCAGGGCACGCCGCCGTCCAGGACGAGTCACGAGAGGCTCCCGATGGACGTCGAATGACGAGAAATGGTGGAGTCAGTTTTGCCTGCGCCCGTCTCAATGAGCTCCAACGCACCTCGAGGTTCGCGTCGTTTTGATCTCGCTGCCGCCCCGTAACGAGAGATGGTGGGGTAGGCGTTACGAGAGAGGGTGAGCTCCCGTCGGCAGCCGATGAGTCATCGTGGGTATTGAAGAGAGCGGGAATGTGCGCAGGCGTCCGGGGTGGTAAGTGGAAACACCGTTCATGCCATTATGGCAACGCTGACGCTGCTTTTGTCAGCTGTGTACCGCACAAGCGCCCTGCCCTCGTCGTCTCGAGCCGGCTGTCCCCTCGTACTTTCCATGATGGGCACCGTCCCTGTGATCAATGTCGACATCGAGGCGCATCGTCGAGAGTGAGGGCATAAGGCGAGTGGAACTCCGTCGTCGTCGATGTTGTGGACTGCTGCTACGTTCTTGCGAATTGTGGTACACGGTGCCTCGGGGTTTGGATGACATCGTCGTCGTCGAGGACAGTCGTCGAGGGCCCGGGCATACGACGGGTGTTGCAGCGGCAAGACTCCATCGTCGTCATTGTCTGCAGCGGCTATGTTCCTCCGAATGCGTCATGGGGCTGGGATGCTGCTCGTCAAGGTTAATAAGGCGAGGGTGCGCAGGAATTTGAAAGACCGAAGAAAAAAATGTGGTCAATGTGTTGAAGAATGATATGACACCAAACGACGAGCCCAGGCGTGAGCTCAAGTCGTTTGGAAAGCCAAAACTCACCTTCACAAAATTCATGATCGAACAGAGCGGCTGGCAGGCAGACATTCGTCGGTGCAAGGCAGGAGGCGATTGGCGGTGGCTGCGAGTACCCATAGGCGCCCATAGTCGGGCCATCGACAAGCGTCGTCATGGACCCTGGCAACTGGAGCCCCGCGCACGAGAGCCCAGAACGACACAAGCCATGCTTGAGCTTGTACCGTGTCAGAGGACGCCTGAATCAGCCTTGGGCCCGACGATGGCGATGGGTCGAACGTGGAGGATGTGGTTGAACGAATGTTGAAACTTTGAAACGTTGAATGATCAGGCGATTGAAACAAAGACGTGCGGAGTTTAAAATGGCAGGTATTACTATTACCTACAACAAATGGGGGCCAGGTCGAGGGGTCTATGAGTAAGGTAGAATATGTACATAGAATGAAAGATAGTATTTTACTCTACATTAAATATGTAGTTTATCAATCTCTCTGAAATTTGTTCAAGGAAAACTACGAGGAAACGTTGAGGAAAGGTATTCCGCAGCCCCGGCACAACGGCCCATGCATGGGATCTCAAGCGCTTATTAGCTTGCGCATAACTTGTGCGTAGTAGAAAGTAGTTGCATGTAGCAGCGTGTACTTGCGACACACTTGCGCAACACTTGCGCGACACTTGCGGGACGGTGGTTGCCCTTACTTGGCGTAAGTAACGCGTCCAGTGTTCAAAGATGAGTGCGCGAAATGTGCGGGACAACATCCTGGGCCTTACATGTGAAATAACTACATATTAGAATACATACAGAGTATAGTAAAATTGTTCATAACCAAATGACATTGCTATTGCGGCCAGCGACGCACATGCCCAGCATATGCCACGCTCAGTCTTTCGTGCGGTTGGCGCGTCCGCGACCACGCACACTGCCCGCGCACTCCCGCGCAACCACGCGCACAACCCGCGCACACTACGCACGCCCCGCACACACCAAGCATATTCTCGCGCATGACTCGCACACATTACGCACACTCTCGCGCAACAAGTTGTTGTACTGTACGTCCATATATAAATATAAAAAGATACGGATCCGGCCTCGGGCCTCAGCTTCGGTTTAGGGTTTAGGACGACAAGCTGAGTGTACGACAACCCACCCTGGAATGCTACAATGGCCATCCATGCTCAAAAACCGACTCGTATGCCCGATCTAACCAGCGCCAGCTCAACAGGTACCCACTCTCCAGCACAGAATATGTGATAATCAGTGTCGAAGCGTGTTTGATAGCGACCAACAAAGAAAGCATTCTCAATACCTGTAATTTACATAGTACTACTTCGAGGGACATTTTAATACCTTCCCAGATAGATATCTACAGTCTTGTAACACACCAGAAGATTCCGTCGAGCTCCATATCCTGTGGGGCCTCGGGTACATGCTTTAAGACGATCTCAACTTTTACCGTGCCCTTTTCAAATACTTCACCATCCCAAATATTGCGCCATGATTCGGGGGACTGACAAAACATGTGGGCCCATAGCCTTGTTTCCATCTTCTTGACAGCTGAGCCCACCTGCCATCCAAATATCATCGAGCCAGACTGGGGAGATAGCAGAGCACCAAGTCGATGTGCCAGTTGGCGTTGTTGTTCTTCGTCGAATACGTGAAACAATGCTATTGCAGCAATGACGGAAATACGACCGCGTAAGGAGCTCAGAGAGGAAACCGATGATACGGTGAGGGGAGATTGCAGATCTTCTGCTGCATATACTGGCTTATTTTCTGCTAAGAAATTTTTATCAAAAATATCTCCTTCAATGAAGGTGACAGGGAATGTCTCTGGAGTCGACCGAAATAGCTCGTGGCCGAGGTCCCAAAAATCTAGCTATAGGAAAGTACAAGGTATCAGGGCGACTGCTCATAAACTTTCATTGAGATAAGTGCTTGCCATGATAAATATCCGAAGCAATGACATTTTTGGCCGGGAAACCGTCTAGTACAATTTTTCTAGTGTCATGACCGACTAGGCGATCGCATTTCAGAACCAAGATCAAACTTGGAAAGATAAGAATGGTACTCACATCCGCACCCAACATCCAGCAGGAGAGCGTTTGGATTTCTGCGCACCAGAGGTAGCAAACGATCATATCCGGGAAGCCCAGTTACTTTCAGTCTGACACAAGGCATCAGATATGTAAAGAGATACATTTGATAACGTCTTGCATTCTTCATGAAGTTGAAGCATATGGTCGAGAAACTTCTTGATATGCGAAGGTGCTCGGGCTATGTACGGTTGAACCCATGGCGCCGCGCCGTGTGAATCGTCCGAAGGTCGCTTTGGAGATATTTGTTTAATTTTGTGGGCTTGTTGTGGGCGTCTATTTTAATACATGGTGGGAATATCCCTGAATCTGAGATCTGTCAACATCGACCCGTGATCCGAATATCGCTTATCTTAAGAAGACACAATGAGCGCCGAGATCTCTACCAAATCTCTACCCGCAACACTTATAAGTAGTACGCTGAATGAACCAAAATGAACCGGCCCAGATGTCCAAAGCGAGGTTGTGTGGGCGTTAACTGCTTCTGATGCTCCAAAATATGATCATCTGCTTTCGAAGGTGTGCACTGTGATGCCTACTACTTGTCTTCTTCTTAAATAATATGTTACAAAAACAAACGACGTCATGTGCACTATTTTTGACGAAGGTATACAGGTCGTGCGCAGTGAAGGCATGGCAGCAGGGCTAATATGGGTACACGGTGTCAGATATATGTATTAGTTAGCCAACATTTATTTCCATGGAGAAGCAAGGATCGAAATCGAAAGCCACTCCCCTTCGACAGCAACGATTGCCCCAGCCTCGCCTCGCCAATGATGATCCATAAGCTAATTATAGCCCGCGCGGCCCGCTTTTATTATCGTCTGTTTGATCATGACCACGAGCCGATTTCACATCATCGTCCTCACTTGGTCCTCACTATGCAAACGTTCCTGCTCTGGCATCTGCAGGCCATGACAACATCTGACAAGATGTTCCTCTTGATCCTGCAGTACCTACAACATGTTCGCGGCTAGGGAGTTGAGACGCCCGCTGAGCAACTGCCTCAGTCAGCACCTTGAAGTCCACATCGCCGCTAACATGCGCACCTGAGGTGCGTTACCAGTTGTGCTCGCGACGAGAAGTTCGGAATTGAATATTGACTCCTATCACTCTGTCCTGTGTCTATTTACAGCCGCAGACGATGCCTTGCCCTCGATAACGGCGTTGGTGTGGAGTTTGAATGACGATCACCAGCCTCGCGCAGAAGAGTACATTCGTCGCCATCTCAAGCCTCCCATTCCCCTCCCTCGCACGACCGTGCACACTAGCCAGCGCTCAGCGCTCAGCTTCAGTGTCCGACGTCCAGCCCTTTTATTCAGCCCATTGTCTCTCTCAGCGCCATTTCCCAGTCTCTTTCCCCTAGTACCAGTAGAGCTCTGCCAAGCTCTTAGCCGTGTGCTACAACGTGCTCTTGTTTCTCGCTTCACCCATTCCGTCCTATGCAGCGCGTTTATCCGGTCACCATTGGAGCTCAAGCTCGAATCAACACGAAAAGTCTTCATCTTCACACAACGCGTTTGCAAGCGTTCGGAAGTCTCCATTTGACTTCAATTATGTCAGTTCTCGCGTGCTCATTCTGGATATGTTCCTATCCATTCGGCTTCTTCCTCACCACCAATGCCAGAAACTTGTCTGCCCTGCATTAGATCTAGTTCCATCTCAAGCATGGCAAGAACGTCGAAGAATTCGCCCAAGGTCTGACGCGTCGTGTCTCGTAGGGGACATCTGGCTGATTGTATAATGCTCTAGTCGAAGAAAATTGATCGCGTCTAGCAAGGCTCGCGGGACTATGAATCGGGGAGGCATACAGCGTTACTAACGAGGTGCGTGTATTTTCCAACGTTATGTATTTCTGTCATGCTGAAGCGCATCGAGCAGAGACGCGCACCCACGTCCTTCTGAAAGCTCCAGCGAGCCCCCTCGAAATGGGCTGTGGAACTGGCCAACGACCTCTCTCTCGCCGGTGTTGATTCAAACGATGCCATCGCCGATGTTACTCATCCCTTGTCGTTGGTGACATGGCCAAAGCTCAGCTTCTCAGCGTTGCCGTACCCAGCTAGCAGCCACCTTCAACCGAACTGGCCGAGACATTCCTACGTTTGCTGTTGCCCTGCCATGATCATCCAGAAGAACACGAGTACGAACCGGTTCCGCTTGTGTCCAACAGCAAGTTCATCTGCGGTCTATCGTATGAGCCTACCTTGATGGGTCAAGGGTGAGGAGATCTGCAAGGAGAGTAGTACGTGATAATGTCCAGCCATTCACTCGCGCTAAAATCTGATAATCATTCTTTGCGGTACAGACGTCTTCAAGGTCTACCAAAACGAGGAAAGCTCTCTTCGTAGCGAGAACGTCGAAGCATTCATTAAGGTCTGACGCATTGGGTCTTGTTGGGGACGTCTGGCTGACTGCGATGCTCTAGTCGATGAAAATGATTGCGTCCAGCAAGTTCGCTGGACTATGAAGGTCAGAGAGGCATACGGTGGTGCCAACGACTCGAGGTGCGTGCGTTTTCGACTTATGTATTTATGACATGCTGACGCCATCGAGCAGAGACTCTCACCCACGTCCTTCTGACAAGCTCCAACAAGCTCCTGCGACAATGGTCTGTGGGCTGTACTGACCTGCGACGAGGACTCCTTCGCTGGTGTTGATCCAAACGATACCACCCGTCAATGTTGACTCATTCCTTGTGTTGCTGTTGCCAACCTGATCATCCAGAAGAACACCAAGTACGAATCGATAACGCTTGTGTCCAACAACAAGTTCATCTGCAATCTATCATATGAGCCTACCGTCATAGAGGTCAAGGGTGAGGAGGTCTCAAGGAGAGAGTACGTGATGGTCCAGCCACTCATTTGCGCTCAAATTTTCGATAATCATTTTTTTGCGGTACAGACGTTTTCAAGGTACCAAAACGAGGATGATGGACCAAGGATTTCGTCGAGCTCTCTTCGGTCAACGCCATTTACGTCGTTGTTACTTAGGGTTACATATGAGCGAGCGCTCGTGCGTCTAATATTTTCAAATTCCTAAGCCCTTTAATCTCATTTGTGCGCCGATTTCTGACTCTAGTGTCATGCATGGATAACACTTTCAGAGTACCAATCTGCAAACACAGACAATCGCAGTCACCAATGAACAAGCTAGAATCACTGGTGCGTCGTGTATTTGCAAACGCTTCTCACTATACTAATCATTTTGTAGTGTTGGTGCTTCATAAGCAGAGTAAATGAGGGATTGCATTAGTCGACGATTTTTTCTACACTTGTGCTTCTACCTCCTTCAATGAATTTAATCAAGTAACAAATAGATATATCAGCGATTCTGCAAGTGCAGTGTGAGTTTCACGTGGATCAGTGGACATCAGACATCACCGCCCGTTGTAGAGAAACACTCTAACGCCGGTAGAATT
>JACGCK010000316.1:0-43247 GCA_014925825.1 Pholiota molesta
TGCGTAGTAGCACAACAAGTAGTTTTTTGTTAGCCAAAAGACAAAATTTCCATCAAATTTCAAAGAGGTTGTTAAATATTGACTCTAGCATATTAGACAAACTGGCAAAACGTATGGCTGCTGGTGAAAGAGTGATTGCAGAAACTGAGCAAGAGAAACTATGCTTTAGTATAATGCAAGATCTAGATCATGTAGGAGGGCATATTCAAGGTTCTCTTACTAGCAAAAAATATATGCGCAATGAAATATGGTCTTTAGTGGCATTTAAAGGTGCTCCTTCATGGTTTATTACATTTGCACCAGCTGATAATCGTCATCCCATCTGTTTGTATTATGCAGATACAGATACGTATTTTAAGCCAGAATTACGGTCTTCAAATGAAAGGGACTTACTTGTATTGAAAAATCCTGTTGCTGCAGCACGTTTCTTTCATTTCATGGTTGAAATGGTAATTAAGCATGTCTTAGGTGTTGGTTCAGATCATCCAGGATTATATGGGGATACATCAGCTTATTATGGTACAGTAGAGCAGCAAGGGCGTCTCACATTACATATGCATATGATGTTATGGATAAAAGGTGCACTTACTCCCCAGCAAATAAGAGACAGGATTATGTCATCAGATTCTGAATTTCAGAAATCATTAATACAATATTTAGAATCTGTACATATGGGTGAATTTATAACAGGCCCTATGGATGAAATTAAATCAAAGGTACCTATTCAAAAAGAAGGCAAAAAAGGTATACATGCAATAAAAACTTCCGAACAAACAAAGAACATTCCTCTAACTTATAAGGATCCTACACAGACACTTCCTACTCCGCCACCATCAATGTGTAACATCCATGAAAGCCTATTACAGATTGTAAGACATGTTATGATTTTCAAGAATGGTGGAATAAGTATCAAGATACAGTGGATGATTGTTATTACGATCGAATATCCATACTTGTAGAATGGCTTCTGGAAAAAATAAGACACCTACTCAAGATAATGTTGAGGATAATAATAAAACTTTAAATTTAGAGAAAAATACTTCACCAGAATCTACTCGGAGTAATGTGAAAGGCTGTCTCAACAAAGATGGTGTATGCATGGCTCGCTTTCCAAGAGATGTTTATCCCTCAACAATAGTTGATAAGAATGATGGCCATATTTTTATGAAGAAATTAGAGCCTATGATGAATACATTTACACCATGTCTGACATATCTATTACGTTCCAACTCTGATGTTTCTAGTTTATTATCAGGTACCTCAATTAAAGCAATTATTTCTTATGTTACTGATTATATTACTAAACCAAGTCTTAAAACACACCAGATATTTTCTTCTACATATGACGTATACGATAAAAATTCGGAACTATTGGGAGGAACTGTAAAGGAACATGATGCTGCACGTAAACTCATACTGAAAATAGTCAATGCTCTTACGTCAAAAATGGAAATTGGAAGTCCCATGGCCTGCATGTATTTACTTGAGAATCCGATCATTATACTAGTCATGAATTTGTTACATTTTGGTGGAAAAGTTATGTATCAGAAGTGGCTAGATATTGGGGATGACAAATACCAATCAGTTAAAGTAGAGTCAAATATAGACCAAAAACTGGAAAGTTTTGATGTACTTGATGATGTAGATGATGATAAAATAACAGATAAAGTTTATATTAGGACGAGAAGATGGAAATTATGTTGGTAAATCAAATATTGATGACTATAAGTATAGACCAGAATGTTATAGTAATCTAAACTTGTATCAATGGATTCAGACTCATCTCAAGAAACGGCGTTCAAAAAAAGGATTGAACAGTTTAAAGCATATGTCAATACTATAACAAATACAGATAGTATTAAAAAAGAAGACTGTGAAATAACTGAGCCTCCTAATACAAAATATCAAGCATTTCAGTCAAATCATCCTTTGTATTTGACACATGAAGTTGTATGTGATAAAAACCGTTTACATTCTGTTGTACCAAATTTTGTAGGAGGTACATTGCCACGTCCTGACCTTGGTGATAGAGAAAAGTATTGCATGACGATGCTTACTTTATTCAAACCATGGCATAGTGGATCAGATCTTAAACAAAATAATGAAAGCTGGGATGATGCGTTTAATTCATATACCTTTACATCCAAAGACAGAGAATTGATTAATAACTTTAACTTGAAATATGAGTGTCTAGATGCCAGGGATGATTTTCATGGTGAAATGAATAGAAAAAAACGTGCAGCTGCAAATGATTCTATGTCTGATTCTGAAGATGATACCGATGTTGACGACTATGATATTGAAAATTATTACACTGTGAAACCAGAGAAAGTTTTGGACTATGCAATGCCAGGTCGTAAAGCTAAAAATCGTGCAAAGATAATGTTGGAAATTGATGATATTCTAAATAATTCTGGATGGACTAGGCCTTGCTCATCAACTATAGTCTCATCAATAGCAAACAAAGTGTCACCAGAGGAACGTCTGACACCAGCAGGTTGGAAAGCAATTATTAAAACTCAAAGAGCCTCTATACTAAGTAATAAACAGAAGAGTATACAATCATATGAAGCTGAAACAAAATCACATAAAGATACTCTAGCACATAATGAGGTCAAAATTGTAGATGCTGAATATTTTAAACATAACTTCAAAGCCAAAAAGAATGAAGCCAATAAAATCCGCGATGATATTATAAAGGAGTTCAGTTTAAATAATGACCAAACAAGAGCCTTTAAAATTATTGCAAACCATGCTGCATGTATTAAACCACCACAATTAAAAATGTATCTTGGAGGAATGGGAGGTACTGGTAAATCCCAAGTCATAAAGGCATTGATTGAAATGTTCCATCGCAAAAATGAATCACATAGATTTATTGTATTAGCTCCTACTGGAACAGCTGCTGCCTTGTTAAATGGATCTACATATCACTCAGCATTAGGTATAAGAATGAATGATAATAAAGAAGGTGGAATGAGTAATAATAGATCAGATACAATCTATGAATTGAAATCTAAACTAGCAGGTGTTGACTATATTTTTATAGATGAAGTTTCAATGATAGCCTGTCATGAATTGTATTCAATTAGTGCCAGATTAGCAGAGATTTTTAATATACATGGTGAAGCATTTGGAGGAAAAAATATGATTTTTGCTGGTGATTTTGCCCAGTTACCGCCCGTAAAAGGTGCTACCTTATACAGTGGAGAGGTCTCATCTATTAATAACCATGCAATGACTCCACGTCAACAAGAAAGTACAATAGGAAAACTGTTATGGCAGCAAGTTACAACTGTTGTCATCTTAAAAGAAAATATGAGACAACGTTCACAAACACCTGAAGATGCAAAATTGCGGGCAGCACTAGAGAATATGAGATATGGAGCATGTACTTTGGAGGATATATCATTTTTACGCACACTAAAAGCAGGTAAAACATCTAATTCAATACATATAAATGAAGAGAAATACAGACATGTATCAATAATTACAGCATGGAATGCACAAAAAGACAGAATTAATGAACAAGGATGTCTTAGATTTGCACAGGATACAAAACAAACGTTAACTGATTTCTATTCAATTGATACAGATAATAATCATGAAACAACTAATAGCAAAAAGGGTAGACGTAGTTCAAAATCAAAAAAGAAACCACATAGACCTTTAACTTCCCATTTAAGAGATACTCTTTGGAACTCTTCACCATGTACAAGTGATCATATTCCTGGCAAATTATCTCTATGTTTGGGCATGCCTATAATGATTAGACATAATGATGCTACTGAGTTATGTATAACAAAAGGACAAGAGGGTTTTGTTGCCGGATGGGATAGTTGTACTGGGCCTCATGGAAAAGAAGTCTTATTAACATTATTTGTAAAGTTAGACAAACCTCCCAAAAATAGATATTCAAATACCAGGACTACCATTAAATGTAGTACCAATTCCACGTACTTCAACAACTGTTCAATGCTTATTACCAAATGATAGTATTCGTTCTGTACATCGTGAACAAGTCGTAGTGCTTCCCAACTTTGCTATGACAGACTATAGTTCTCAAGGAAAAACCAGAGACATCAATATTGTTGATCTAGGACATTGTTATACAACTCAGTCTTATTATACATGTTTGTCGCGTAGTGCAAATGCAGCAAACACAGTTATTCTCCAAGGATTTTCTTCTGAAAGAATTACATCTGGAATAGGGGGTTACTTGAGACAAGAATTTAGGGAATTAGAAATGTTGAATGATATTACTAAACTTAAATACATGAATGAATTGCCTGAAAATATATCAGGATTACTCCGTAATCCATTAATAAGATCATATCAAAAATTCAAAGGCAATGCGTGTCAATCATCTGACTGGCATCCATCAATCAAATGGAATTCCAATGAAAGCAAAGTAAAATCTCCCACTAATGATGGTACTTGGAATTTGGAATTGAATGAATCAAGTATTTATTCCCATACAATTAACAAGACAAAGAAGAAAAAACAAACTAGAAAAGCTGATATGCTAGATAACATGACTCAAAATGATAATAATAAAGATAATCATAAGGAGAAACGATTGCATACTACTATAACTACAGATGAAGAGCAACCATTGGGACTACAATGGGATGCCAATAATTTTAGTTGTGGATATGATGCATTATTTACCATTTTATACAATATATGGTATGAAAACCCAGATTACTGGACTGTGTCTTTTCAGGAATATCACGATCTAATGACTATTGTATGTTCCAATTTTACAGACTTGAAAGACAATAAACTTAATAGCTTTGAAATGGCACATGATAATATAAGAAGTGTATTGTATAATAAATATCCAGATATCTTTCAACAGGGTGAATACTATATTTTTATTGATCAACTATTTAATAAATTATTAGGTACTAAATACTTTGGCTACGTTTGTGAAACATGTAATAACTGTAATGACAGTCATAATCTGCTTAGTAGAAAAATTGATTATAAAATACCTATTCTTAAAATAGATGATGCCCATACCGGATCACCACGGCGATTGATATCCAATTTCATTCGATGGAAAATTGATCATATAACTACCAAAGAATGTCAAAATTGTATACATAATAATGAGCAGGGATACTATAGACAAACATGGATTACTGATTATATACCTGATATCATTGTATGTGAAATTTTGGATGATAATAATATTGAACCTGATGTAGAAATAATTTTAAATCATAATGGACAACCAAACTATCGGTATCTATGTGGGATAATATATGGTGGAGGAGGACACTTTCAATCAAGAATTATTGATAAATCAGGTACAGTTTGGTTTCATGATGGTTTACTTAATGAAAGGTCGACCTGCGGTCTCCTCGACACCTTGCTGATCGTGAAAATAATGAAAAATTGATAATCATTTAATGTAGGCATATTGTAGTAAGCATTTTCCCAAGTGAGTCTCAGTAATAATCATGTAATAATATCGCATATGCACTACATTTTAGATTTAGTTGATGTGCTTCGATACTTATTGCAGAAGTTATCCAGGTCAAAAGATATGCCCGCAATAAATTGAGCAATCGGGTCTTGAGTGTCGGCTGGATTTATGGTGATCCATAGACTCGGTGGGTTGAATACCGCTCTATCCCGAGGATAGAATGATATCCAAAATTGTGGTGTACCGTACGCCATAGTTATGTCGGATATCTTTGAGTGAATAGCAAGCATTGGATCGTGTGTGCTTGGCCTGTTATTCATCATATGATCAGTAAATGAGGCAGTGTATCAAATGTGTCCCTCACATTTTAAGTTGGGTTTTTGAATCGACGAGGGGGGAATATTACTCATATATTTCGTCTTTATACATTCTCACTTACACCGTTCACATGTCTTCCGCGTTCCATCGTAAGTATGATTATCTACATATATCCGCGCGAGCTACATGTTTCCGAAAAAAACGGAATGCAGCCTTAATAATAATCAGCACATTTCTACCCTATTTTCTTGGCCATTTTTTTTTTTTTTTTTTTTTTTTTTTGGAAGATAAGTTTTGTTGGGAAGGTATGTCTTGGCTCAATCAGTTTAGATTTAAATTTTAACCTGGATGGTGTCTAGCTGTTTGACGTTGTACCTATTATTGCACACTCTTGACAGAGACTTGTATAAAGATCTTATAATTTCTTAATCGCTATTGTATATAGAATGTTGTCGGGGTATAATATGAATCACGAACGAATTTTGGATGTACTTGGATGTCGTCGTAGAGATTTCAAAGGAAAAAAAGATTGATTCATGAAAGTTTGGTGTATGACTGTAACACTTTCATCTAGACAACTGAGCAAAGCTAGACTTATGTAAATGCAAGTAAACTTCCGGTGGCCATGTAAATCGTGACAAGATGAGTGCTCAAAGAAAATGTCAATGAAAAAGAAGAGTACCTCACCGATTTGCGATCCTGAGCCGTAGGCCATACCAAGCCCAAGCCAGGGCTCGTCCTCGGACCAGGCCTCGGCTTCAGGGCGTATGCAGCGCACAGCGAGCGCGTGTCTGTGCAGCCTCCTTGCACGTATAGATGGTGGGGTATGAGTCGCTGCGCCCTGCCGTACTCATGTCGCCGTACTTGCGGCTACCGTCTATTCATTTCCCATTTGTTGAGCTGTGTTCGCGTTCGTGATCAGCCCGCTCGCAAGCCCTGACGTACTCACTGCTCGCGTCTGTCCGCCATGCGCGCGTCGTCCGCCATGTTCGTGTCCGTAGCCGCCCATCCGGGATGCACGCTGTTTGTTGCCCTTATAGCTTCCAGCTACACTCGTAGCTGCCGCCCGTCCATGCGAACCTGTTTGAGTCGCGTTCTGATTCCGTGGTGTGTTGTGCTGGCGATGGCGAAGTTGAGAGCCGGCCCACATCCCTCGATAAAGGGGAGGGGCACACGGCGGCGGCGCGGGGGTGACAAGGGAGCGAGGGCGGCGGCGAGCTGACAGTGGTGGACAGATAGAACTCGGTAAACGACGAGATAGGTGTTGCAACCCTAGAGAGCATGCAGCTCGGCGCTCAGGCTGTGCTATACTGTTTGGTCATGTGTGATTCTAACGTCACCAACATTCCATCTCAACATTTTTCGACGTTTGGACCGTAGGATACTGTTTGTGAGTGTTTGATGTACAGGATGATTACTAATTTCGACGGTGGGGGACCATTGCTTTCAGCAAGGTGATGAAGGCAAATGTAAGAAAGAAAAAACTATTGATCTTCTATCAGATACCAAATGGCTTAAAGATTCAGATGGCAAGCATATGGCATATTGTATGTACAGAAAGTAAACTGAATAAAATAGTTACAATTTATGTATTGTAGGTCGTATTAGTAGGTCGAGCAATATTTATGTAATTGTATTAATAGGCTATGCTTCGGGCAATACAAGTCTTACAAAACTGTTAAGTTTAATTTGTGTAAAGACTCGTATTGCCATGTGAAGCAATGGCCCGCAACACAAGTGGTGTAATGGTTAGCACGCCACGCCTTGGAACCTTGGAGTGCGAGGTCCTGAGTTCAATCCCAGGCTGGTCCATGTTTTCGAGTATTTCCCAGCTAGGCGTCACAAATACGCTATGTTCCCATAAAATAGCTGAATACGAGGTCTTTCGAACGTGTGTATATGCACTCTCATTGAATCACATCTCATAGCTCCAGAAAGGAATTGATTGTGCGTTAAATAATGTGGGAACCGCATACTGCACCAGCGTGTACTTAGGCGCGTTGGAATTGCCTGAATTTACTGGATTTAATGACGCCTTGTCTATGGGATTCGGAGGCTGGGAAGGTAGTGAACCAGACATGGGGCTGGCATGAATATTGCCTTCCTGGCCGGAATGATACTATTTTTAGGCCTGCCGTGCTCGGCATCACCCAATTCGGGCATAGAATAGTGGCACCCTCCCCCTCCCCCCCATATTAGAAATTCAATTCCTCCCTCAATTCTTATTCAATCCTTTCGTTCTTTTTTGTATTATTTTATATAAATACGGTACTATACTCCTATGCCATCAATACATTACTATAGTGCATGCAGCAGGTGTTATTTTAATATCGCTCTATTTTCAATATTACATTGGGGCTTTTCACTGCATTTGGGATGCTTATTAACATATATAAAGCAGTGGATAGGTAGAGGTACATATCTAACACATTTTCTGGTAGCTTAGCACCAATATAAATGGTGACCTACAGGGTTACACACATAAAAGATGGATTGGGGTACTTTCTCCTTGATGTACTCATATCTCAGCCAATATTGTCGCTACGAACAGACCCAAGCGTGCGTTAAAACGGTAACAAGGCATATTAAATATTGACTCATACAGTATTCTGACACACACCAATTACTCCTGTGATCACACCTGAATGATTAAATACAATAAACCCTGAACAATATTGCCCACGCGCCTAAGTACGCGCTGGCGCGGTATGCGGTTCCCACATTATTTAACGCACAATCAATTCCTTTCTGGAGCTATGAGATGTTATTCAATGAGAGTGCATATACACGCATTCGAAAGACCTTGTATTCAGCTATTTTATGGGAACGTAGCATATTTATATTCAATGCCTAGCCCATGCTATTAATGCTGGAGTGCAGAATAGTGCGGGCCGTTTTATGTGCCAGGGAACGAACGGAGAATTACGATCAGTAGCGCGTTCGAAAGATCTTTTTAATATCTATACACTCCAATTTAGATTATGCAAAACGGAGCGCCGGTTCATGAGAAACAAGCCATCTTTTGTGGGTGCATTTTAAGCGCCATCAGTAATTCGCTTCTAGCGCCCTAACGAGTGCAGCTATTAATATAAAAATTTTAGATTCGAAGTCAGTGTAAAATTCTAAATCTTTCTGTATATTATGGCGCCTAAGCGCCCAATATTGAGCGAGCCAACCCAGGTGCATATACCGGGCATGCAGCCAACAGACACATGCTCGGCCCGAATACTAAATATAGAATCATGCCTGCCAGCCAGCCAATATCCATGCCAGCCCAGCATCTGGTTCAGTACCTTCCCGGCGTCTGATCTCCAAAGTCCATGTGTCATTAAATCCAATAAATTCAGCAGATGGCAACGCACCTAAGCGCTCGCTGAGGCGATTTGTGGTTCCCCTGCTATAAATAAACAACCATTTCGTGAATAACGCCGCGTAGAGTGTTCCGATTTGAACGAGTAAAATACCGTTGGAAAGGTGTAATATTAACCTATGTTATGATATAATATGCATGCGGATATTCAATGCGTGGCTGGCGCTAAAGCGGTGCGAGCGTAAATATATCCGGAGCATTTTACGGAGCAAGGAAGGGACTTAAAAAATTACGATCATGGACGCGTTCGAAGCACACGTTTAATACCTCTAGATACCACCTAAAATCATGCAAAACGAGCCCGCGGTTGCGGAGGAAAACAATATTCTTTGTGGGCGCTAATTTTACGCCATAAGTAATTTGCATCTAGCGCGTCAACCGCTGCAGCTATTAATATGAAATTTTTATGCTTGTATTTAGAATTAAAATCCGCATCTATCGCTATAAAATAGTCCTAAAGGGCCCCAAACAGAGCGGACCAGCTGCCCAGCTGCAATCCCACCAATAGTGGAAAAATGTTATTTTTGGTATTTCCACTTTGGGATGACCCTGACAACAGCGACGAGGAGTGCTGGGCACTGTTGAGCATGGTGAGCAAGTGCACAGCCTCCAGTGATCACCATCACCACCCCCAGTGGCCAGCAAAGACCACCTGCCAAAAGTGGAATGTCTTTAAACTCAGCTTGGTGGAGTGGCTGTGCATGTTAGTTAGGAAGCTGGATGCAACATTTATGTTTCCCTAGTTGACATGATTCCATGTAGAATATTAACAGACAAGGCTGGCTACATTGGTTGCGTCTGTCGCGTCGTCGCGTCCGCTGCATCGTCTTGTCTGCCACATCTGGCACGGAGACAGAGAGGGGGGGCAAGCCCACGAGCCCACTGTCCCGCAGTGGTATGCTATGGGGGGGGAAAAGGTGTTAGCAGGGCATATTTAACCGTGCGGGTGACGCACTTGGCGGCTCTCCCACTTCCTGGGTCTGCCCTCGGTGTCCACCACCCCTGTTCCATCGTTGCACGCGATTGAACCCACATCCTTGGTTCAAGGGAGGGGTGGTGTGGGTGTGGTTTGGACGTGGTGGTGGTGAAAGTGCAAGCCATCAACCGTGGAAACACGATTGATGGGCATTTCGGCAAACACCGAAACACATGGCGGCGATTGTAGACTACAAATTGATGTGATAAGTTAGTATTGAATGATTATTGAATAGAAAATAATGTACTTATTATCGAGACTAAATGACCAGTCTAGACCGGTAAGACCGGTCTTTGGCCGGTCTTCAGTTTCTGAAAATCTTGATGGACCGTGGATCGGACCACGGTCTCGGTCTTGATCAGTCTTCCAAAATATCGGTCTTGATCAGTTACGGTCCGGTCCAGTCCCGGTCTTTTTCCGGTCCTGGGACTGGACTTCCAAGCACTATTTGTTGGCCTGCAGCTCGGGCTTGAATTTCTGAAGCCCTTATGCCTTGGCTCAGGCCGTGGCTTTTGGTGGCTGAATATGGGACAAATAACTACCAAATATATAGACCAATATATAATTTATGATCTACAACTTTTTTACTGGCACAGTGCACACAGTGGCAGGTAATTTTGACCAGAATGATGGACTCAGGTGCAGTACTGTCACTCTGCAGACATCTGGAATTAGTGTTCAAAGGTCCAGTTACAAGACCGCAAAAAGACTGCAAAGAAATCGGACCACAACCACACTGGACCGAAAATAGAATGGACCGATCAAGACCGCAACCGCGGTCCAGTCCACGGTCTTTTCTAATTTTCTAAATCAAAAGACCGATAAAAACCGGTTAGGACCGGTTAGGACTGGTCTTTCACCGAAATTTTTTGTAGCATAATAAAGCGCCAAAAATTCTTTTAAACAATGCCAAAAACATATTTTTAGCATAAAAATTGACGAAGATATTAATAGTTTATGATTAAATCATTATTTTGAGTGCTTAAAAATGTGTTTGCCCGCACTTCAACCGTTAGGCATTCGTACCTTTTGCAAACTTGCGCATAAATAGATGACATGTATATCTACAAATTTTATTTTAAATTTTATTAATTGAACAAGATCTGACTATGTTATAATAAAATCAATATTCTCTACTTGACTTCACTATTAACAAGACGCTTTTGCCAACGGTTCATTCGTTAAATAAGCTAGCCTTTCGGAAACCAGGGTCAAGGTATAAAATCAAAATACCTATTTAACGAGCCTTTATACATAATATTTGGGTAAGAACTCATTGAGATATGGGCAAATGCGCTCAAGCAGTCCAATTTCTACTATTAAAATAGTTTCTATAGGTAAAATCAATTTGAAGTCAGCCCACAGACCGGTCTACAACCAGTCCTCAACCAGTCTTTAATAGGACTGGTTGAGGACCGGTTTTTTGCAGTTGCTCAACCACAGAAGACCGACATAGACCGGTTTACGTCGGTCTTGTGTGGTTTTTTGCAGTCTTTAAACCACAGTTAACCGGTTGCAGTCTCGGTCCATGGCACTTAGGGCCAAAAGACCGGACCAGACCGGACCTTCAAACACTATCTGGAATGCTCATGTCAAGCCACCCGGCAAGAACCAGCATTCCCTTGTCAAGGTTGACAGATGGGAACAATCAAGAGCTTCCAATTATGTCGATGCATCGCCAGGCTATCGCCACTCAAGCCGCAAAGAGGTCTGACAACTTGCCAGCCATAGACACTAGATTCATGTATCAAAATGGGTAGTTACCCATCTGGAGTGATACATCCACACCAGTAGTTACCCATGGGTCATTTGGCAGGGGATTTAGAGGATATGCCAGGGGTGCCATGAGCTGACCAGTTGATGGCTGGATGAGCAGGTGATGGTACATATGTGCCATGTGTCCCAAAAGGGGGGATGACATTCTATATTTAGCATGCAGCACTAATTTTAGGCTGCGCAGGCATTTACTTACTCATGTTTTCCATCACTTTTCCTTGTTTTCAGTGGATGTTATGTAGTATATATGATTTAATTCATTAAATTTTACATTTACAAAATATATTATATGAAAGGTAAGACAAACAGAGACAAGGGTAGAGAGGATGAGCAAACACTTGTCCTCACTCACCCTCCCTGCCCTGCCCTGCCTCCTTCATGCTCACTGCTTGCTGTTTCATGTACTGGCCAGCCACCCCATCATCATCCTTGTGGTTGGTCATTGCCCTCTCCGCCTGTCGGTTGCCATCCTTGCTCTTGGTGATTGTCCTCCATTGTGCTTGATTTGTGGTCATGGTCTGTCATCAGTGGACCAACAAGGTCACTGCTTGTCTTGGTGGCTGGTGGCCTGTTGTCCTCCCTGCATCATGACTCGCCTTGCCTGCCGGCTACCCTACTCAGTGGGCGGGTTTGGGTGTTTGTGGTGTGTCGTACTCGCCGTACATTGTGTGGTCGTCTGTTGTGGGTTGGCTCACCATCGTAGTTGCTGTCACATGAGCACTAGTACCTGCAACTTTATATCATATACTCATGCTCACCAAAAGTGATGTCATGGCAAAAAATTCCCACATTAACACAGTAGATCTCAAACATCATTTGCACAATTTATCACAGAACATAGTATGTACAATGAGAAATAAAGACACCGGAGTGTAGAATAAAGCATTGAGTGACTCTCCAAAAAATTAGAAATGGGTGTGTCCACCCCTTGCTGCCAAAACTGCCTTAACTCATTCTCCTATCTTGCCAATGTGCTTGTCAATCCTTTCCATTGGAATCTCATCCCAGGCAGTCATAATTGCCACTTTAAGCTGGTCAGCAGTGTTTGGGGGATGTCGAAGATGTCGCAGAATATTTTTTAAGTCAAGCCAGACAGGTTCTATGGGGTTAAGGTCTGGCAAAGATGCAGGATGGCTGAAAAGGGGGATTTTGTGATGAGAAAACCATTCAAGTGTGTGGATTTACTCCTATGGCTCGCCGCACCGTCTTGCTGGAACTTGATATTCCCTCATTTCTGAACCATGCGGCAATAAAAATCCAAAAAAGCGCCATCCAGGACTTGTTCCTGATATCGAGCAGAGTTCATACCACCACCACGGCCACCTGGATAATCAAGCGCAATCAATGGTCCCTTTTCTCCTCCTATAATGCATCCCCAGACCATTACATGTATAGGTGATTGCTTGAAGGTTGGAACAAGACAATCCTTGAAGAGTTCTTCATCAGTGTGTCATGTGATGTAGATACGGCCTCAGTCATCTCCTAGGTAGACGTAGCACTCATCTGAGAAAATAATGCGCTGCCAGTCTCAAGCCCGCATCCATCTATTGATCCGTGCCCAGTTAAGCCTTGTCCTTTTATGCCTTGGGGTGAGGTAAGGGACTCTAAGTGCAACTCTGCGGTGGTATCCATGGGTAGCTAGAACCCTTTGAATAGTGCTTGTCGAGATAATTGACATTTTCATTGCGGCCAGCTGCTGCTGCATTTCCTGTGGCCTGGGCATATCCAACAATATGGTTTTTTGTCGGAGTATTGAGTTCATGAGATATCAGCCCAGAATGAGGCATTTGGCAGTGAGAGAATGTTTATTGCATGAGTAACATAGGTAACATTGGACGCATCACGGAACACGATCACGAGATGATTACTTAAGCGACATTACTTTTGGTGAGCATGAGTAACTGCGGCAAACCTCAGCACACCTTTTTTTCATGCCGGGCAACTTATTGAATAAGATAGCCATAGGAATATCTCATTGCTGCCACATAAAACCTCTTATATCTGCCATAAATTCTTTCATTCCTGCCATAGATATTTCATTTCTGCCATGGATTCTTTCATTGCTGTCAGAGAAGTCATTTCATTGCTCTCATGGGGCATTTCATTGCCTCCATATAATATTTCATTGCTGCTATACTGTACTATTTTGACCGATCATTCATGCCATATGACACATGACATACCTTGTTGGCTGGAAAGATGTTTATAATGAAGAATGATCCATGACAGATGAAAAAAAATTGTTCATTTACTGGGCAGGGCTTTTTTTTTGGCAGCATTTTATTAGGTATAGGGGAAAAAATCAGATCTTTGAGCCTTTTGTGACCCATTCAAAATTTAAATGTTGTTCACAATTCCAAATGACTCATGACAAAAGCCCAAATTGTTCAGTTCACAGTCCCTCATGACACATGACTGAATGATTGGTTGAAATAGTACAGTATGTGTGATTGGTTAAAATAGATAATTAATAAAGATATTGTTTAAAGCAATAAAACAGAGTAAAGAGGTAAAATATCCACAGTCCAAAAATTATATAATAAGGTCAAGACAAATCTGTTATATATAACCTCCATCTAATAGGAATACCAGTGTACTACTAGTTTTGGTTGTCAAGGACCAATTATCCACTGTTTACTCAATTTACTTGGCAAATAGATAGTATTATAGAATTTCAATCCATTTTTATATATATTATGATTTTGTAATGCCAAATGTGTGCTTATTGAATTTGAAAGTGAATCTCAATCCAAAAATCACAGTTGACTACTCATTACCAGACACTAACATCAGCAAATTCAGTTTTTGCTATAGGTGCTATATAGTACTATAAAGCTAGTATATCTATACTATGGCACTATGGCTTACAATGGCTCACTATATAGTACTATAGTATGATTTTTTTTTCTTAAAACCTAAATTTATTGATATTAGATAGTCTTGGCATTGATGATTTATTGAATAATAGAGAATATTATGAGATATCACAATAGGCCCTAAGTTTGATAATAAAAACCACAAGAACAACTGGTTGAGCTCTGGTTGACTAGTGTGGAACCACTGGAACCAATGGTTGATCAGTGGAACCAGTGGTCAAACCACTAAAACCACTGGCCTAACCAGTGGAACCATTGGTTGACTACTAAAACTACTGGTCAAACCATTGAAACCACTGGAATGACTGGTTGGACCACTAGTTAACCACTAGAACCACTGGTTGACCAGTGGTTAACCACTAACCACTGGAACCATTGGTTGACCATTGGTTAACCACTGGAACCACTGGTTGGAGCACTGGTTGACCACTGGAACCACTAAACCTATGGTTTGGAGATCACGGTCAATGTTGGTGATTATCCTCAAGCATGCTCTATGATTGACAGCTACATCGAACACAAATATGCCACTGCTGGGGACCCTGTCGTTCGATGGAGCCGCCTTTGCTTGAATGATAATGTTTACTGCGCTGTCCTCAAGAATCCTGCCATTACCAATCACTTCCTTTCTGAACCCTTTGAACTCTTTAACAATTCCCCTTCCCCTTCTTCCAAACCAGACTTTCTATTCAATCTCAATGGCATTCCTATGACCACATCCTTTTGCCAAAACCAATCCCAAGAGTCTCCTTATACATGCCAACAACTTGACAACCTCCAATTCCAGAACACATCACTCTCCCAAACTCTCAACAATGTCATTATGAATCAATCCAATCTAGTCCGTGAACTAAACAATACTCAAACCCAATTCACTCAACTAGTCTCCAACATGTTTGCTATGACATCTGCCTGCTCACAATTGATGATGGCCAACAACGACCTCAACGGCATCACACTTGCCTTGTCCACTGCCAACACCATGTGCACTATGACATCTATGGATTCACAACATCAAACCGTGGATCAGCATGTAGCAGACCTCACGGAATGCAAACAAGCTACACGATTATCACTCCAAACACTCTCACAAGAAACTGCAGCCTTACGATCCCATCTCCTCCCTACCATTCCTTCTACAATAAACATCGCCCAAAACTCTGCTCCAACTTCCTCAACATCTAATATCCACACTCCTATTGCCCAACCTCACCCTCAACAACCCACTACTCATCTCCAAGACACTAATGATGACATAGAAGCAAACAAAGTCGATACTGCCACACATATGCATGAAGATGAGGTACTGTAGTATTTCGGTTGATTCGGCCAGGGGTGTGACCTGTGACCAGTTGGACGCAATTTTGAAAGTGGCCAACTTCATAGTGACCTGGGACTGGCCGAAAATTTGGCCAAAAAAATTCAGCCAAAAGCTCAAAACAGGCGAAAAAAATTGGTTTACCAGCACCCGCAGGGCGAATTTTTTTTTGGAAGTCTTTCGGCCACTTTTTTGCAGTGGCCACAACCGCTGTGACATGGGACAACCAACCGAATTGCGGCCAGGCCAAGAGGCCTGTGACCTGTGATGGCCGAATCAACCGAAATACTATAGTATGCTCATCCAAACACCTCTTAATGATATCTACAACCTCTAACCACTGTCATGCCTTTCACACAGTAAACTCCTGCATGGAAGCTGGTAATCAAGAAGTGGTTAATGTTTTAGACTTCATTACATGTACACCTCCTTCAAAACCTGTCCTCTATCCCCCACTCTACACCAGATCAATTTCCTCCTATTTTCTTGTACTATTATTCTTCTCTCTCTGCCTAATACAAGTCGCTTCCGCGGCCACTCCTCTTCCCTTTCGTACCCTTGCCATAAATGCCAATGGTCTATCTGATCCTATGAAAATTGCCACAATCAACAAGATGATATCAAAAGCAAAACCTCACGCTTTCGTCATTGGTGAAACAAAAAGTACCTTTAAGGTCAGTTCTCATTTGCGAATTTGTGATTATACCTTGCATGAAAATCCAGGTCAAGCTACTGGAACATGAAACTCTGCTAAGTGGGGTGTCCTTGTTGGTATTCAACAAGGCTTGTTCAATGTCCAAGATGTACCACTTCCAGAAACCATCACTGGCAGGGTGATCGCTCTTGATCTTACAATTCCAACTAACAATGGATGTAGTTTCCAACATCGCCTCATTGGGGTCTACGCACCATGGAATCCTGGTGTTCCTGATGATGATGGTCCTTCCTTTTGGCCTACTGTCACCAAAACATGCAATTCTGCTCAGTTCTCATGGTCTATCATTGGCGATATAAATGCAACCCTTTCCACAGCTGAAACTACCACCCAGCCTTACCGTATTACTCCTGCACATCTGGCTTACAACCAGTTCCTCACATCTATGGATGGCATTGATCTTTGGGCAGCTCAGCCACAACATAATGTTCTCTCCCAGTACACTTACCGACCATATAATCAATCTAGATCCCTTTCCACCATAGATTGTGCCACTGCTTCTCGCCTAGGTATTGCTTCATCTATTATCCAAACCTTATCAGCCTTCATTCCCTCCACTGATCATCAAGCTATTGAATCTACCCTTGTTCTGACCCCTCCTACCACTCTACATGACGTTACTGACATTCCAGATGAAACCCCACCATCCTCTTATGCACCTCGCTTCCATTTCCCCTCTCGTGGACAAAAACATCAATTTCATGCTTTTGCTGACCTCGTTGACACCACTCTTACCACATCCAACTTCCCAACCTCAGCCATTACTCACGATGAATCTTTTGAGCTACAATATACATTACTGACAGAAATTCTATTGTTGGCTGCACAAGATTCTTTTGTTTCACCAAAACCTGCACCTGCTTGAAAACAATTTCAAAGTCACAAACCCAACCATCCGACTCATTCTCCGCAAACTAAAACACATCAACCGACTTATCTCTGCACTCAACACTATTATCTCCTCGGGAATTGATACATTTCCTGTGAACCCTGGGTATCCTCATACTTCACTGATTTCTCACGCACACGCCCTTCATCTCTAAACTTTGACAACCTCTTCTGAGACCACCTCAAACTCACCCGTCGCAACCTACACAAGATTTGCTTTGCCGAAGAATGTTTTGAACTACAGGACCAGGCACACTGCACATCTTATGCTAAAGTCTGAAACCTTCTCTCTGGTGGCTCGGCTAAAAGGCTCTACAATAACAAATTCTCATCACTACCACTTGCTCTATCCCCTGCTCCAACCTTCAATCCCACTAACCTGCTTACAGGTCCAGAGAACATCAAGAACATGACCATACATTACTTCAAAGACCTGTACCACCGAACCCCTAGACCAATACAACAAGAACCATGGTTAAACACACCTTCTGTCCAAGCTGTTGCAGACCACAAAGCCCTGAACCCTTTCACCTGGCCTAAACCAATCAGCCTGCCAGATCTACATACAATCCTCTCCAGAGGGAACTCTAGCCCAACTCCAGGACCCGATGGATGGGAAAAGTGGTTTGTATGACACTTGAATGACAAAGCTCTCCAGATTGTTGTTGATCTTCTCAACTACATTATCACCAATTCCCACTTCCCCAATTGCGTCAAACAGACCAACATCTCTACCATACACAAACATGGTCCAAATGTCTTCCTCTACAATTACAGAGGTATCGCCTGTAACAACCTCATCCTCAATCTACCTTTTGCATGGCTCAACTTTCTTCTGTCCCCTTACATTGTGAAGCATTCTCTCATACCTGACTGCCAAATCGCAACACAACCAGGGGTCCAAGGATGTGACCTCCTCTCCTTCATAGTACAACTGGAATGCTGGGCTGAACATGAAAATGTACCTCTCTACCTCCTACAACGAGACCAGAAAAAAGGTTTTGACATGCTTGAACCCTAAGGATTCTACGATGCCATTAACACTTAGAGACTTCCTCCATCAATCATTGACCTTGACTTCTCCTCTCAGAAAAACGTACCCTACAGAGTCAAAACTGCTTATGGCTTTACTGATAATTTCATTGTCAATGGTGTTACAAAACAAGGAGGTTCACTATCACCTCTAAAATGTACCCTGACCACCAGCATGGCCAACTGATGGATTTCAGACCTTATCAGCAATGTCAACAGCTCTTTAACTATTTCCACCCATAACACTCGCACCAACAATCCCCACTCCCCACCAGATAACATCAAACTACCTGTTTGCATGACCGAGGCAATGGACGACTCCCTTCTCATAACCCTTACCCTTCCTGCAATGATGAAAGCTGCTCTCCATGCTGATCAATTTCAGGTCACCTACGGATGGGAATCTGAATGGTGGAAAAGCATGTTCTATGCCTATCGAGCACCCAACTTCCCTCCAGACCAAACCAATCTCAAACCACACCACCTTTCTTTGTGTACCCATCAACAAACCAGATGCCCACTTCACACACCTACAAGACATTATCACCAACTTCTCCTTTCCACTCCTCTCTCGTCCATTACCCATCACCGCCTTACACTAAATCCTCTCCCAATCTCTTATTGCTAAAATCAGACCCCTTCTCGCTTTCCAGACCATAACTCATGAGCAGGCTCAAAAACTCAATCATATGCTTGCAGATAAAGTCCATGTCTACCTAGGAATGCCTTTCTGCTTTACCTCCACCACCCTATTATCTCTTTTGCCTAAGTGGGGACTAAACTTCCCTTCTATCTCCCGTCTACACGATTCTCTTGTGCTTACTGGAATGCAACATGATCTCAACCACAACATCCCCACATTTCGCAACATGGCTACCATTATGAGCTCTTATCACTCCACCGCATTTAGTGACCACTGGTTACCACTGGTCAGTCAATCAGTGGTTTGACCAGTGGTTCCAATGGTTCCAGTGGTTTGTTTAACCAGTGGTCAGCAGTGGTCAGCAGTGGTTTGTTTAACCAGTGGTTACCAGTGGTCAGCAGTGGTTACCACTCACTGGTTGATCAGTGGTTTGACCAGTGGTTTAGTGGTTCCAGTGGTCAACCAGTGCTCCAACCAATGGTTCCAGTGGTTAACCAATGGTCAACCAATGGTTCCAGTGGTTAACCAATGGTCAACCAATGGTTCCAGTGGTTAGTGGTTAACCACTGGTCAACCAGTGGTTCTAGTGGTTAACTAGTGGTCCAACCAGTCATTCCAGTGGTTTCAATGGTTTGACCAGTAGTTTTAGTGGTCAACCAATGGTTCCACTGGTTAGGCCAGTGGTTTTAGTGGTTCGACCACTGGTTCCACTGATCAACCATTGGTTCCAGTGGTTCCACACTAGTCAACCAGAGCTCAACCAGTTGTTCTTGTGGTTTTTATTATCAAACTTAGGGCCTATTGTGATATCTTATAATATTCTCTATTATTCAATAAATCATCAATGCCAAGACTATCTAATATCAATAAATTTAGGTTTTAAGAAAAAGAAATCATACTATAGTACTATATAGTGAGCCATTGTAAGCCATAGTGCCATAGTATAGATATACTAGCTTTATAGTACTATATAGCACCTATAGCAAAAACTGAATTTGCTGATGTTAGTGTCTAGTAACGAGTAGTCAACTGTGATTTTTGGATTGAGATTCACTTTCAAATTCAATAAGCACACATTTGGCATTATAAAATCATAATATATATAAAAATGTATCGCAACCATTTTGGGTGATCGGTTATGTCATGTGGCCTGGTTCCCAGCTGCTTTTGGCACGCCGGTGACATGATATGACGGCATGACATGGCCGCTGGTGACCTCGGCCTGGCATGCGCGCATCGCTCGTTTAGGCTCCGAACGGGCCGGGGGAGAGTAGCAATCTAGGCGCTCATTCCAAGCGCTTAACACAACATGGTCGCCTCTCCCCCCCATTGTAAATTATACAACATTCTTGAATTCAATGGCATGTAATTATTAGTTCTGTAACATGTAACATTAAAACTTGAATCAAAACATATTATACAAAGACATTCTAAGCTTATGGAAGGTGCTTTACTAGTCACTAATGACGATGTATTCTGGAGAAAAAGAGCGGACAATCTCAACTTCGGATTTGGAATCTGTGATCTCCAAGACTTCTCTGGAGTTTTGGATGCCTATCTTAGCCAATTTGCGACTTTGACTGACCAAATCTATCACATCCATGATGGTTGGCAGATTGGGTGACTCGGAAGCAGAGGATATCAGTGCTGGCGCTAGGACGCTCGTGGAAGCACAGGGTGTGGCCAGATGAGAATGTGGAACATAGTGCTTGGAAGTCTGGTCTCAAGACTGGAAAAAGATTGAGACTGGACCGGACCTGAACCGGAAAAGACCGAAAAATTGATGGACCGGAAAAGACCGAGACCGCGGTCCGGTCCACGGTCCAACAGGTTTGAAAAAATAGATGGACCGATCAAAAACCGGTCTGGACCGGTCTCAACCAGTCTTTAGCCGTAAAAATTTGTAGGCTGATAAAACCTTAAAATTCCTTTTGAACAATGCCCAAATTATATTTTTAGCATAAGAATTGACAAAGTTATTAATAGTTTATTTTCAAGTAATTACTTTGGGTGTCTAAAAACGCTTTTAGCCGCAGTGCAAACGTTAATGGGTCATACCTTTTGTAAACTTAAACATATATAGGGGACATAGAAACCTACAGGATGCAATTTAGATCTTAATATTTGAAGAACATTTGGTTGAGCTATAGTAATATCGATGTTTTCTACTCTTTTTGACTACTTCAAAGACACTTTTGCCTATGCTTCGTTCAATGTAGACATCTCCCTTTCGCAAATAAGGGTACAGTTAGATATTATAATTACCTTTTTAACAAGCATAAATTCATAATATATGGTAAAGAATTGACTGAGATATCACAAAATGCGCTCAACCACTGCATTTGCTAGTATTTTAATTGTTTCTCACTCAATTCACCACCGATTTTTATATTCTTTGAGGCACTACATACTACATACAGTATCCTACCTAATTATTACCGGTCTGAACCGGTCTCTGACCGGTTGAGACCGGTTTGGACCGTAACCGGTCTTAACCGGTCTTTGGACTGCTCAAGACCGCAGTGGACCGGTCTTATGTGGTCCGGTCCGGTTTTTTTCGGTTTTTAAAAATAGATGGACCGGTCTCGGTCTCGGTCCAAGCCCTTGGAGGGTAAAAGACCGGACCGGACCGGACTTGCAAGCACTAGTGGAACATTAGGTGTCAAGATAATGCTCACCAGTGCTGGAACTAGGACCCTCGTAGAAACACAAGATGTGGTGACATGACGACGACGAGAACACGGCAGGGCGGGTGTCGAGATAATGTACTGGGGAAGATACTCCGCAGAGACCCAGGTTTTATTCGTGGGCTTTCTTGCACTGTTCATGCTGATCTCCAGCAGTGCGAGAAAGTTGTCCATCGAATAGCACACACGTACCCATCTTCCGAGTCTGGCTCCTTTCTTTTGCTCGTGAAGAGACGCCGTCATAATCTCCGTCTGATTATGCGGCGTCGCGCAGAGCTTTTTAGCATGGTCGTAGATGATTAAAGGCTGAATTTAAATAGAATTATATTAGTAAGTAGTATAAACATTTGTAGAACTCGAAAGATCATACCGAACTGAGGATCCGGAGAAAGACTCCTGGCCACAAGATGTTCTTGAACTTCTTCTCCAGTGTATTCTGTTCCCAACCCAAGGACTGCCTACAGAATTGGCTGATGCGAGGAATACAGGGCTCCTTCAAGATCCAGTTAGGGATCATACCCAATAGGAGACGTGGCGAAGACAAGCTGATGGTGACAATTGGAGCGAGGAATGCGGAGACCTTGTTCGGAGCGATAATATCAATGCCAAACTTGGATGCAAGCTGTGGGTAGCACGAGTTAAGCAGATTACGGGAATTACTTCGAAGCTCGGCCTGGATATCCGAAGAAATGCTCTCCAGCTCCCTGAGAAGTTTGAAATCCTCCAGTCGTTCAACAGCCCAAAGAATCTGCTTGCCAAAGCTGCAGCGCGCAAGTGAAGCAGATATTCCGGGACCACAGCCGAGCAATCCATCTGAATAATCACTCTTTGAAAGAAGAGCAATCAAAAGGAGGCCTGCACGAGAAAGGCTGACCGTGTTCTCCACTGCATCCATGGAAAAAAGGAGATAGCGGCTCCCATTGGAGCCCGCAATACTGATATGAAAGAAGTTAGAAATTTAATTATATTTCGAGCAGTGTATGAACGTACGGTTTCATAACACATTGTGCTCCAAACACAAGAGCGTCGCTATCGTTCGTTATAACAATGTTGATGGCGTCGTAGCAACTGAGCATCACTAGCTCGGCCTCTGCTTCACGGGGTGCCTAATTGCTTTCAGTGTCATGAATCCGCTGGTCAATAAAACAAAGCACTCACTTGATGCCAATAAAACCCAAACACCTCAATAATGGTCTTGCAATTGTTAGACCATTCCAGCTCGGTTTGCATGTCAATGAATCGGCCATGCTTGAACGATGGTCGGTTGGGACCATCAAATACAAAGATCATGATGCCCGGCACCTGGCAAAGGAACTTACACAGCTTGAAAAAGAAAATTCAAAGCTCGTTTGCGGTTTTGTATTGATAAAGGTGAGTATTTTGATTTGCAGTGACACATTCATTCATGATGACACTTGGCAAGACAGTCATTTAAGAAAATTACACGTCTCCAAGAAGATAGGACGTACCTGATGTCAACACCGACATGAAGAGCGTTATTTTTCTTTGTCGCAGAGTAGCTGTTCATAAGGCTGATGTCGTTCAGAGTGTAGGCTTGCGCGGCGGGGCCGAGAAGCTATTCCAATAATCATCTTGTTTAGTATTTTGCAATACTAACATTTGCTATACACACCTCCCAGAGTCCGTTGATTCCCATGTTGGTTAATTGGATGATGTTCTTGATGATGCAGGAGATGGTTCAAGCCAAGATGTCGGCATATGTCTTACACCCTCCAGCACCCACTTATTTTACCCCTTTCCATCTCACTCAAACTAGCCATAGACACACTGGCCCATCACCCTTAGATTTCCAGAGGCATTCACACAAATGAGAGAAAAATATTATGTGTATTTGTTTTACTACTAAGTACATTTGCCAACTTGAAGTTATAACTGTACTTTAAATCCGCCTTCCCCTTGCCACCCTCGAGCGCCACAACCGCCATGCGCGCTGCATATGCTTAAGAGGGCTGCAGACTGCTCAGGGAATGCAAGCACTGCCGCGATGCATCTCAATGGTGCAGAACACTGCAAGTGCAGTGTTCATTGTGCATGTAGACGGTAGTGCGGCAGTAACCTGATATTCATGATGTGCCTCACGCATCAACTCCTGTAAATGACGGCGGCAGTGTGTGGGCGGCTGGTACTTGTGGTGCAATGCATGCAGCATTGATGAGTAGATGACCAGACAAGCAAGAAGCTCGTCGTCTACTCATCCTTGTCAATGCTTGCTCTTTGTCCGAGGAAGCATGGTTGATGTCACCGAGAGCGAGGGTAAGCGGCGGTCCAGGGCTTCATTGTCGTCAAGGTGGTCATCGGGCTGCTAGTCCTCCGGATGGCAGTATGCACAGCGGAGGCAGTTTCAACGGCATGAATGCCATTGAGGTTGGAAGGTGGTGGCGCCTCTCAGCGTCCTTGTCACCTTGGTAGCTGGTATGGTCGTCGATGTCGATGACGGCCTGTGAATCATTGCGTTGTACGTGGCCGAGGGGGTTGAATGACGTGAGCGCCATTGTGTGGTGACGAGCTGCAGTGCTGGAATGGCTGCGGTAAGTGTGGATTTCAGAACAATGAAAGGGCACTCACATTGATGTCTGTTAGCAATACCCCAACATCTCCCGCGGCATCGAACACGACGCTTGTTGGAATTGCCGTCGTCGCCCAAAGCGCTTCGCAGGGCGTCGTCGACGATGTTTCGTTCTTGTCGTCTTCATCGTCCGTCAGCTCTGCATTGTGGATCCATTGCCGCGTCCCAATGGCGGTTGGTGGTCAGATTGTCGACACTGTGCTCGTCGCAAATGCTGTTGCAGTTGGAAGGTGGTGGATGCCTCGCACGGCGCCGAACACCACGTCTGATGGACTCGTCCTCATCACACATGGCAATTCGCAGGGCACGGCCATCGATTTGGCGTCGTCGTCAATGGCCAGGCTGCCGTTACTTGTCGTCGTCGCAAGCGGCGATTTGCAGGGCATGGCCATCGATTGGGTGTCATCGTCGATGGCTGGTGGGATGGTCGTCGCCGCGGGTGAAGCCCCGTCGTCATCCAGCCATGTCTGTTAATATTCTACATGAAATCGTGGTAGTTCACCAGGAAAGAAGTTCAATCCAGCTGGGTAACTCAGCTCGCACAGCCACCCCACCTAGCTGAGATCGAATTTTTTCCGCCCTAGGCCAGTGGTGTATAGTGATCAGTCGACGTGCTGCTGCTGCTCACTATGCTCTAGTGCTCGACACTGTGATCAACAATGTCGAACAGTGCTCGGCACTGTTGTCAGGGTCATCCCAAAAAGGAAACCATCAAATTTTTTCCAAAAGCAGAATGACAAATTTGTAAGCTGTTTTTCCCATCATTTCCCACCATCAACTGGCCACATTAGGATGATTGTCCCATTTTGGTACTTTCTGCTCATTGGCCCATCAAACATGCCATCAAGAGCCAAACACATGACCTGGTGCCTAACCACATGACCACACATGACTGCAAATGAGGCAGGGACCCTCCTAGGGTGGGAAAAACCTAAAATAGCATTTTCCCAATAATATTGGAAATGCACCTGGGTAGCTGGTACACCCTATATGGGACCCACTGGGACCATATTATACCAAAAGATGCGGAATTAAATTCTAAATCCCCCTGTGAAAGATTCATATTAATAGCCTCATTGGTTCAGGCCCTAGAAGCGAATTACTAATTGGAATAAATAAGCGCACGCATTGATGGCTGTTTTCCTCGACAACCGCCCGGTCGTTTTCTATGATTACAATTTTTGTCTGTAGGTATTGGAAGCGCGCTTCGAACGCGTCCTTGATCATAATTTTACGTCTGTTTCTCGCTCCTTAAAATGCTCTGGATATATTTACGCTCGCACCACATTAGCGCCAGCTACGCTTTCACTATTCGCGCGCATATTATATCATAAAATAGGTTAATAAAACACGTTTTAACGGTACCATACTCGTGCCGATTGAATAACTCTCCGAGGCCCTATAATGGAAATTGTCGTTTGTAAATAGAATATTAACCGCGGATCGCGCCGCAACGCGCGTAGTTGCGTTGGATTCTCCTGAATTTACCGGATTTAATGATACCCTGATTATAGGGATCAGAGGCTGGGAAGGCACTGAACTGGACATGGGGATGGGCTGGATATTGCTCTGCTGGCCGGAAGATGCTATTTTTAGCGCTGCCGAGCGCGGCCTCACCCAATCCGGGCATGGATTGGTGGCACTCTCCCCCTCCCCTCATATTGGAAATTCTATTCCTCCCTCAATTCCTATCCAATTGCTTCGTTCTTTTTTTGAATATTCAATATAAATGGGGTACCATGCGTCTATACACCTATATACTACTATAATGCATGCACCATTTGATATTTCGATATTCCTATATTTTGGACACTGCATTTGAGGTTTTCACTGTATATATGAAGCTTATTAGCCCATATAAAGCGGTGGAAAGCTGCAGGTAAGTACCTACTACAGCTTTGGGTAGTTTAGAAGTTAGCTGGATACTGCCTATAGCGCTATAGCTCTAAAGAGACCACCTGGTGCTTATCCTACTTGATAAATCCATATCTCAACCAATACTATAGCTGTAACCAAGTTCAAAGGTCCATTAAAATACTAGATAGGTCTTCTTTAGTTCTGCCACTCAACATTCTTCTTTTCATTGCATTTTATGGGCCATAATACCAGAATGGTCAAATATCACAGAAATACAGGTAATTTGCCTATAGCAATTCACATAAGCACCCTAAAATTCTATTGAGGTAGGATATTATAGCTCTCATCAATACCTTCAATTGAAGATAGGCCCCAAAAAATAGAGTAAGTGAGTGGAAAGATACTGTGGAAGTACTACTCAAAACATCGGACTAGATCAAGAGTATCTATATAACTATGATAGACCTCTGTTTAACTCATGTTCTTTTGAATGTTTCCACCATATCTTTCCACTCACTCACTCTAATTTTTTTGGCCTATCTTAGCTGTAGGTATTGATAAGAGATATAATATCCGAGCTCTACAGAATTTTAGAGTGTTGATGTGAATTGCTATGAGCAGAATACCTCTATTTCTGCTATATTTAACCATTCTGACAATATGGCTAATTAAAAGCAATGAGAGCACAATGTTGAGTAACAGAACTAAGAAGACATGTCTAATATGCTAATGAATCCTTAAAACTTGGCTATAGCTCCAGTATTGGTTGAGATATGGATTTATCAAGGAGGATGTACAGAAATTTCCCTCTTTATAGGTATAGAGCTATAGGGCAGTATCCAGCTAACTTTTCAACTATCAGGAATTATAGTGGGTATCTACCTCTAGCTTTTCACCGCTTTATATGTTCCAATAAGTATCATAAATACAGTGAAAACCCCAAATGCAGTGTCCAAAATACAGGATATCGAAATAACAAATGCTGCATGTATTATAGTGGTGTATAATGCTATAGGCGCATAGTAACATATTTATATTGAATATTCAAAAAAAGATCGAAGCAATTGGATAGGAATTGAGGGAGGAACAGAATTTCCAATATGAGGGGGAGGGGGAGAGTGCCACCATTCCATGCCCAGATTGGGTGAGGCTGTGCTCGGCTATGCTAAAAATAGGACCTGCCAGCCAGCAAAGCAATATCCTGGCCATCCCCCATGCCCAGTTCAGTGCCTTCCCAGCCTCTGATTTCTATAATCAAGGTGTCATTAAATCCGGTAAATTCAGGAGAATCCAACCCACCTAAGCGCATTTTGGTGCGATTTGCGGTTAATATTCTATTTACAAACGACCATTTCCATTATAGGGCCTCGGAGAGTTATTCAATCGGCACGAGTATGGTACCGTTAAAAAGGTGTTTTATTAACCTATTTTATGATATAATATGCGCGCGAATAGTGAAAGCGTAGCCGGCGCTAATGTGGTGCGAGCGTAAATATATCCGGAGCGTTTTAAGGAGCGAGAAACGGACGTAAAATTATGATCAAGGACGCGTTCGAAGCGCGCTTCCAATACCTACAGACAAAAATTGTAATCATAGAAAACGACCGGGCGGTTGTCGAGGAAAACAGCCATCAATGCGTGCGCTTATTTATTCCAATTAGTAATTCGCTTCTAGGGCCTGAACCAATGAGGCTATTAATATGAATCTTTCACAGGGGGATTTAGAATTTAATTCCGCATCTTTTGGTATAATATGGTCCCAGTGGGTCCCATATAGGGTGTACCAGCTACCCAGGTGCATTTCCAACATTATTGGGAAAATGCTATTTTAGGTATTTCCCACCCCTAGGAGGGTCCCTGCCTCATTTGCAGTCATGTGTGGTCATGTGGTTAGGCACCAGGTCATGTGTTTGGCTCTTGATGGCATGTTTGATGGGCCAATGAGCAGAAAGTACCAAAATGGGACAATCATCCTAATGTGGCCGGCCAGTTGATGGTGGGAAATGATGGGAAAAACAGCTTACAAATTTGTCATTCTGCTTTTGGAAAAATTTTGATGGTTTCGGATGACCCTGATAACAGTGCCGAGCACTGCTCGACACCATTGATCACAGTGAGCAACAGTATAGTCCCTAGTGAGCAGCATAGACCACTGGCTTAGAGTGGCAAAATTCAGTCTCAGCTAGGTGGGGTGGCTGTGCTAGCTGAGTTACCAGGCTGGATTGAACTTCTTTCCTGGACAACTACCATGATTTCATGCATGATATCACCAGACACTAGTGAATATCCGAGGCTTTCGAATGATCCAACGACTTCGTGTTGAAAGTTGTGTCCCACATCCATGGTGCCGTATAGTGACTTGTCGAGCACCCACACATAGGTCTTTGTTGGGTCCAACCAGGATGGCCTGACAGCGCCGGGAGGTGGTCGCACGTATGTGGTGAAGCGGGTACTTGCGTAGAGATATGCGGCTACAATGTCTCTCCCCCAGATCGAGTAATCGAGGGAAGCGGCGATGGCCACGCACATTCAGAACGACTCCATGCGCACGACGGAGGCGTACGTCTCGTCGAATTCGAGCCCTGGAATTTGGTTGAAACCTCGGGCGACGAGGCGCGCCTTGCGTTTTGTGATGTCACCGCCCGCGTCGTACTTGTTTGCGAAGACCCACTTGCAATCGATGATGTGCGCGTCCGGCGGAGCTTCGACCCATTTGAAAACTTGCCTCTCCAGCAGCATGTCCAGCTCCGTATCCATCGCAGGTTGCCAAAATTCTGCCCTCGCCATCGCTTTCTTGTAGTTACGTGGAATATACGAGTCGCGCTGGGTTGACATGAACGCGAGGTGCGCGTCAAGGTCTGTGTTGAGGTCGAGAATGCTTCCATTTGGCGCGGCAGTGGGGGTGTGGCTCGCTGACTCGGGAAAGTCGGTGTCATTGGGGACAGTGGCAATGGTGTCATCAGTGCTTGCAGTCGCAGAAAGCGCGTGCACCGTTTGCGCCCATGCTTCCCCCCCGTTTTCTGCGGCTGCTTCACGTCCAGCGTACTCGCGTGCGGCTTCGAGGTTGGGAGAAGGTTTTACCAGTCGTGCGGAGCGTCGTGGTGGGGGAGGTGGTGGGATGGGCAGACCCGACGGTGTGGTATTTCCGGGAGTAGCGGGAACTTCGGATGGAAGTTGCAAAGCATCTGACAGCGCGGGATGTAAAGGTGGGTCTGTTACCCACGGTCGCGCTGCCACGACGTTCTGCATGCTGGGGCGGATGACTCCTGCGGTCGATGTCGGGTTCGCGGCTTGCACGTCTGGACCGTCCGTGACGAGGACATCGTCGAAACCCGTCGAGATCGTCCTATGGCCTTCACCTTCCTCGAAGATAACGTCGCGGCATTTAATTATAGAACGAGTTGCAGGGTCGTAAAGCTTGTAGGCGCTTCGGCCAAAATAACCGATCATGACATATTTGATTGATCGAGGAAGCACTTTGGATTGTTCTATTTCGGGCGCGACCTTGGCGTATGCCGCGCATCCGAACGGTCGAAGGTGTGAGACATCCTGCCTTTTTCCCGTCCACATCTCCCATGGTACGACACCCGGACGACGAGCGGAAGGGATGAAGTTGTCGAGGTATATGGCAGTGGCAGCTGCCTCGGCCCATAGAGGTTTGGGAAGCCCGGAGTCGGCGAGCATGCAGCGGACGCGCTCGATGATGGTTCTGATCCCGCGTTCAGCTGCACCATTCTGGCCATGGGCATAAGGTGCGCCAGACTCCATCACAATTCCTTTCTCCCGCAGAAACTCATCCCATTTCTCGTTACGCCATTCCTTCCCCATGTCCACGCGGATACGTTTTAGCTTCTTGCCCGTTTGCGTCTCGGCTTCCTCCACGTAATCCTTGAGCGCTTGGAGTGTCGCGTCCGCGGACTTGTGCGTAAGGAAGTAGCCATGTTTGACGGACGAGGCGCCGTCCATGCACAGCATCATGTAGGTGGCGCCTCCGAAGGAAGGTGTGTTTGTCATTACGAAAATATCGATATGTGCACGCTCGTTGACATCTGACTCCTTGTCGAAGATTTCGTCGTAAGGGCGCGCAGTGTGTTTGCCGTAGATGCAGTCCTCGCAGGATCCCTTCGCGTCGATGTCACCAGTCACTTCAAGCCCAGCAAGAAGGTCCTGTTTTGCGAGCGCGTGGATCGCCGATACACTCGCATGCCCGAAGCGGCGGTGCCAAACCTCGATGTTGACTGGTTTCTCGTGGGATCTGGCTGCCATAGCATGGACCGTATCGGTGAGTGCTAGTTTATACATCGAGCCTGTGCGTTCACCCGACATGAAGCTTGTTCCGGCTGGATCGACGAAGGTGGCGCGACCATTTCCAAACGTGACGGAGAATCCTGCTAGGTCAAAGCGCCCGACGGATACAAGGTTCGCAGTGAGGTCGGGGGTATGGAGGACTGAGTTGAATTTCAATGTGGTACGTGCTCCTGGGGATTCGACGATCTTCGTGACTGAACCCTGCCCGAGTATGCGGAACTTAGCGCCCTTGCTTGCAGATTGTCCAACTCGCGGCACATCGAACGCAGTGTAGTCCCCAAAGTCTGCCCGGTTCACGAAGCAGTGATCGCTCGCACCTGAATCAATATACGTGAGGTTGGAATCGGGCGAGTTTGGGGCAATGAGGAAAGCAGTGTCGGATACAACAGCATGTTCACCAGCGCCTGTAGCATCCGCCATGAGGATCGAGTACTCTCTCTCAATAATGTTCGGGGTGTTGGTGTCAGCGAGTGCAACTGTCGTGGTAGCAGCTGTTGTGGATGTCTGGGTATTGGGTGCGTTGTTTACGACAGGTTTCTTGCGGAAGTGCGCAGGGAACTGACCCTCCTTTCCACCACCCTCCCAGTAGCAGTCGATGATGAGATGGCCTCGGCGACCACACTTTGGGTTTACACACAGGAGATTTGACTTCGAAGAGTTCTTCGTATTCGCGGCAAGTGCTGTAATTCCACCTTTGGTCGCAGGTGCGCTACGGCCGCCAATCCTTGCCCAATGAAAATTAAGCTTTGAGATCAGCTCGACGGAGGTGGGAACTTCATAAAGTGTGGCGACGATGGTGTCCCAGGACGATGGGAGCGAGGCAAGTAAGATGATAATAAAGTCTTTGTCCGTAATGCCTGCTCCAACATCGTTTGCGGCCGACCACTTGGAACGTAAGTCCGCTATGTGCACAGTGAGATCTCCGCCTTCGGTAAGCATGGTGTTTCGGAGTTCACGTTGCGCGTTGACAGCAAATAAAGTTGACTGGGCGCCATACAAGTCCTTCAATGATGCCCAGGCTTTTGCAGCTGTTTCGTCGGAGACCATGCCTAGTCCAACCGGGTTTGTGCAGTTGTATAAGAGTAAGCCAGTTGCCCAAGCATCACGAATAATCCACTCGTCCAGAGATGGGTTCAACGAATGCCACGGCGTAGGTTCAGGAGTGTCTGGGGTAGTGGATGCTGGTGGTGATGTTTCCGTAGCTGTAGGCGCTGTAGGCGTAGGTCTAGTGGTCTCGGCGGGTTTGGGAATGGCACCAGTAAGGTACTTTTCGACGCTTCGGATCCTAGCGGTGGTCAGGATCCAGCGGCTCCAAGAGTGCCAGTTCGTTCCGTCGAACTTCTGCCCATCCGGTAAAATGGGAGGTGTGTGCGTTTGCGAGGTCATCGTCTGTTAGGTTGTTAAGACTTCGAGCCTAACACGTGTAGATGATCTATTGATAGATATCCACGTGTGGCAACAGTCTTAGGGACTCTGAGTGAGACGCACTAAACACTAAGGCTTGTCGTAGCCTTGAAGATGCTTATGTGGTCGAGCAAAGAGTTTAAGAGAAGAGAACAATCGAATAAAGATTGAGATGGGGAATCCTACAAGGTATTCCTACAATATTTATACTATAGGGTAGTGGCTATGCATTACCCATGAAACACGTATCAGTCATCTGGCTAATCGTTCGTATGAAACGTATTGTTCGTATGAAACATGTATGAGAGATGGGACACGTATCAGAGAAATGAAAGGGGGCGCAGTCCGCAGTTGATAAGGGAGATGAAAAAGAGGAGGATGCGGCGAGGCAATCATAACATTACCTCCGGTTCAGCCTCGAAGCCTCTGGATTCGATCTAATTGGATCGTCGTCGAGTTCTGGTAAGTCGAATGGGACAGTCACGTCGGATATGCCCTTCTTCATTGCAATGATAACATCGCTGTTGGCGTGGGCTAACTCGCCGACGGGGTCTTGCATTTCTGGTGGCTCCCATAGGGACTGTTCGTATGTTCTGTGCAATCCCATCAACTAAGTCTCGTATGAATATAGTTTGGCGTTCATGGTTGTCGACAGCGGTGCTGGTGGGAGAGTGAATAAGGGATGGCATCGATGGGGATGGAGTGATATTGGGATCTTCTGGTTCCGAGTCTGAGTCAGAGTCACTGATGACGATCACTTCACGGGTGATTGGGATTGGGGTGTCGGGGAGCGGGGACCTGGTTCTGGCGATTCGGGAGGAGTGACAAAATATTCTTCTGTTTCTGGGAGAGCCACATTGTGATTTGGGTCGTATGGAGGGGAATCGAGTGAGAGAGGAGTGTAGAAGAAAGGAGCGGTAAACTCTGGGATCGACGTAGAAAGAAGGTAGTCGTAGTTATCGCTGGCCATTTGTTTGACTCTTTCATATTCATGGCGGGTATTTTCGAGCATTCGTTTGACTCTTTCGTATTCGCGGAGGGTGTTTATTCCATGGGCATCGATGTTGAACTGGAGTTGTACGGCCCGAATGAGTTCGGGTTGAGAGTCGGGAATGTAGCTGAGGAGTCGTCGTTGGTCTTCGGCATCGTAGGTTATGGTGGTGAATTGTCCGTAGTTCAAGTTCTCCATGGTCGACTAGTTGGGTTGCGATTTCGATGAGGATATCAGAGAGGAGACGGCCTTTTTAAGCTGTTTGAACGACCGTTTGACTGTGAGGGTGCGTTTTGGTGAGCCAGGCACGTTGAGTAGGTGAGGTGTCTGCGGAGTTGGTGTGATTGATCTTCTATTGGGGGTGGGAGTGGCGTTTCGAACTTTGGCACTGGTGGTATTGGCAGTGGGAGATTTAGGAAATAGCGCGCAGCATCGCGTGCATAGTAGTGGATATCATTGTCTTCTTCTTCAGGATTGTGATCGATTATCTTTTTCAATTTGATTGGTTCCATGCTGACGTCCTGATCGCAGTTGTCGTTTCGGGGCATGCTGTGTGATGGGTGTGCTCGTTGGTACTCGTCGAGAATATCTTGGGCGTTCTTGAATGATGTGGCAGTCTGCCACGTGTTTTCGGAGTTGGATATCCGACCCATTTGACTTGATATTCCCATTTGTTGCCTCGTGATCGATGTCGTAAGATCTTCTCGATTTCGTATTCTGCTTCACCATCGACAATGTCTGGTCTGGGGTTGTGATTGTGTTTTCCATATATATCGTTCTCGATGTAAGGTTTCAGAAGGATGGCATGGAAGTTATCGTGTAGTTTCCATCCAGGATCGAGTTTGAGCTTGTATGTCAGTTGATTTGGATAGGCTTTAAGGATTTCGCATGGTCCAATTCTTGGGGTTTCAGTTTCTTGTTGTCCATCGTTTTCAGGTTCTTCGTTGATAACCATACGAGATCTCCTTCCTTGAATGGTTTGAAGCCGTCTTGCTTCTTTCGTTCAGCCATCTTTGCCCGTGCGAATTCATGTGCTGCTAGGGCTTCATTTCTGTCTTGTTCTAGTTTCTTGTGTCGTTCTTCTACTGATGGGAATTTCGTATATTGGTAGGGAAGAGGGTAGGTTTTTGGCGTTGATCCATACATGAGTTCAAATGGGGTGTGTTTCCTGTCTGCATGTCTTCGATTGTTATGTGTGAATTCGACAAGTTTGATATTGTCAAGCCATGTTTCTGGGTTATTGGAGCAGTAGATCGATAGATATGCTTCAATTTCTTGGTTATATCGTTCTGTCGTTCCATCACTTTGTGGGTGATAAGCCGTCGATAGGAAGGAATCCGTTCCTAATGTCTTCTTTAGGAGTTCTCTAAATGCTCTTGCTGCAAATTGGGGTCCTCTGTCTGATGTGATTGAGTCTGGGCATCCAAATCTTGAGTATAGGTTGTCCAATAGAAGTTGTGCGGTGGTTTCTTCATCGATGTTTTTGGAACAAGGGATGATAATTACCCCGTTCGTATGGCGATAGTCCACTATCGATAAAATTGAGTCGAATCCTTGGATTGGTGGGAGGTCGGTTAAGAAATCCATGGAGCAATTAGCAAATGGTCTTGTGTCAACTGCTTTCGGGGTTGGTTGCAATGCAGGGTTTGCAGGATGTCTATCGATTTTAAATTGTTGACATAGGGGGCATCCTTCCACGTATTTCTTGATGTAGTTTCGCATTTGTGGCCAGAAATAATGTTCTCGGATTGCATTGAAAGTTTCGAGTTCTCCTGGATGTCCTGCTGTTCTTGAGTCGTGGTATCGTCGTGTGATTTCTCTTCTAAGTTGTCCATCATTTGGAATATAGACTTTGTTTTTGAAGAAGAGGACATTTCGTCCTTTAAATTCTTCCACTCTCCAGTCATGGAGTGCGTTCTTTAGTTCTGTCGGTCCCTCTTTCTTGAGAGCTTCAAGTGCTATTGTTGCATCGGTGTCGTAATTTTTTGAATTTGCGATCTTGTCTTGTAGATCCAGATCGATCATATTCACGAATAATCGTTCGGGTAACATTGTGACATCGTCATTGTCGTTATCAGTGGTGGGAATGTGATCTGCTCTTCTTGATAGTAGATCTGCGATGATCATTTGTGCCCCGGGTTTGTGTACAAGGTCTATATCAATTCCGACAGGGTTTGTGTCCATCTCGCTTGTCGTCTGTTGAGTTTTTGTGGTGACCTCCAGTAGGTTAGATTTTTGTGGTCTGAGTATATCCGTGTGGTATGTCGTCCTCCTTGGATAAAGTGTCGCCATGCTTCAAGTGCGCGAATCATGGCAAGCAGTTCTCGGTCATATACTTCATAGTTCCGTTCGGTTTCAGAAAATGTTTTTGATAAGAATGCAACTGGGTGTCTGGATCCATTGGTGTCGGTTTGTGTTAGAACGGCTCCATATGCATATTTGGAGGCGTCACATTCTATTTGGAATGGTCTGGTTTGATCTGGCATTGCTAATACGGGTTCTTCGGTGAATTTCCGTTTTAGCTTTCAAATGCTTGGTTTCGTGCTGGTGTCCAGGCAAATGGTTCATTCTTCCTTAAGAGTTCATGCAGTGGTTGTGCGTGTTTTGAGTAGTCTTTGATGAATTTCCTATAGAAGTTTCCAAATCCTAAGAATGATCGTACATTCTTGACTGTTTTTGGTGTCGGCCATTCCTTGAGTCCTTGGAGTTTGGCTGGGTCCATTGCAATGTGTCCTTCTTTAAGGATAAGCCCAAGGTATTCGATGGATGTGACGCAAACAAGCATTTTTCTGGTTTCAGGAATAGATCATTTTCTTGTAGGATCTTTAATACTCGTTTCGTGAGTTCTTTCAGGTGATCTTTAGTTTGTGAAAAGATCAGGATATCATCCATGTAGACGATAACAAATCCTTCAAGGATCAGTTCTCGGAATATTGAATCCATAAAGGCTTGAAATGTAGCTGGACTGTTATTCATTCCAAAGAACATGACTGTTGGTTCGAAGAGTCCTCGGTTGGTTTTGAAGGCAGCTTTCCACTCATCCCCCTTTTTGATGCGGATGTTGTTGTATCCCCATCGTACATCGAATTTTGTGAAATATTTCGGTTTCTTGTTTCCTATTTTGTCGATGATTTCTGAGATTAAAGGGAGTGGATATTGGTTTCGGATTGTTCCTTCATTTAGTTTGCGATAATCTTGGACAGGTCTAAGCTTTCCGTCTTTCTTCTTTATGAAGAAGAATGGGGATGCCATTGGAGATTTTGAAGGTCTGATATATCCTTTCTTGGTTTGTTCTTCAATAAAATTGTCGAGTTCTTTTTGTTCTTCTGGGGATAGATTGTAGATTTTGCAATCTTTCGGTTTGAAATCTGGTTTGAGATCAATGGCATGATCCCAAGGTCGTCGGGCTGGGAATCGGTCTGAGGATTCTTTCGGAATATGTCCAGGAATTTGTGGTATTCCTTTGGGATCTGTTGTTCGATTGGTATATCATCTTTCTTGATGTTGTGTCTTTCAGCCAATTCCTGTGTGATTGTTCTAATTTGAACTTTATCGTTAATTTCGTCTTCGTTCAATTCTGCTTCCAGTAGATTGATGAGGATTGGGTGTTTCTGCGGTTTTGAGAACCGGCTATTCTTCGATTTTGATCTGGGATCCAGGTTTTTTCTGCAGCATTGTGTGCTGGCTTATCTTGAATTTTGGGCTGGGTTCCAGCGTCTTCTTTAGTTTGTTTCCAGGATATCTCTCCTGTTTTCCAGTCGATCATTGGGTTATTATGTCGGAACCATGGTAGTCCAAGATGATTTTTTGTTTTCCTAGTCCAGTGATGTAGAATTTCTCCCATGTTTGTTTTCCTCCAATGGTGGTTAGGAGTTTCACATAATGGGTGATCGTTCCTTTCTTGTTCTTTGTTCCATCTACATTGTAGACATCGATTGGTTGCATGGGAATTTTAGTGATTCGTTTCTTTTGGACATAGTCACTGTCGATAAAATTTCCGGTGGCTCCTGTGTCTCCAAGAGCTTCATCTCTGACGATTTTCGAATTGCGCTGCAATTGAAGCGAAAGTGGGATATATATAGATTTGCGATCCAGTCGCGCAGTAACTACAGACACAATATTCAGTACAAGAGGCCATGACGTCAGTACATGCCTCTTCTTTAAAAATCCAATCCTTCATCATCATTGTCTTTTGTGGATTCAGGTGGTCCCGGACGGAACCCTTCATCGTACAATTCATCTCGCTGTTCATCTGTCATGGATCGGATGGCTTGCACCATCTCCTTTCTGGTCCATTTGCGAGGTTCTTGTCGCTCCTCGTAGGAGCGTGTGTAAGGGCGTGTGGGAGCGGCTGTGGTCTTCTTTTCATCCATGCGGCGGTAGTCGGTCTTCTTCGAGTCTGGACAATTGCGACCGATGTGGCCTCGTTTGTGGCACTTAAAGCATAGTCCATTTTTGAAATGGTCATCGCGTTCTTTGTCCGTCAGGACTCTGTCAATTTCCATGGGTTCCCCCATGTACCTTTTCGGGGCGCCGGTTTCGTCTTCGTCTCGGGCCGATAGTAATAATTGCCACTGTCTTTGCCTCTGTCCGAGTATGGCCTTGTCTGCTGTTGACGACGGTTGTGGTTGTCATCAAAATTCATGCGTCTTGCAGCATTATCGGCGGTGATAGCATGGTCCTGAGCTCTCGTAATGTAGAGACTTCTGGCCACATGCTAACTCGGTATCGTATGTCTCGGGGAAGGATCGTTCGAATTTGCGCATGAGGTCTGTGTTGGATTCAATTCCAGCACGCGCGGCCAATGTATTGAATCTGGCAACATGGTCTTCAGCTTTTCCATTCTCCATCCAGAGAGTGTCGAGTTCCTGTAGGGGCGGTTCGTGCTGTGTTTGCTGAAAAAAAGGTTTTCTTGACTTCTTTTTCAAAGTCTTCAAATTTTCCTAGATCATATATTTTTGAACCTGAGGTGCTCTTCTTCTTTTGTCTGCTAAAAAGGAGTTTCTCCATTGAAGCGCTCCACCCTTGGTCATGTAGCTGAGAACCCAGGCAATGATATCTTGGTCATCAAGGTTTTTATGGGCGTTGGCGAGTATGTATAGCTCCACACTTTGCCAGAAGTGTTCGAACTTGGCTCGGTTCCCATTGTAGGGTCTGGTTCCTTGTGTTTGAGCCCCTTCTTTTCCGTCGAGGGTTCTACTTGGGACATAGGTTGAACCTGACTGTTTTCTTCTGTTGGGAATTCAAGGTTTTGGAGCTGCTGAGTGAGGTTTTCTTCGGTTTCTTCTGCGATCGCAGATTGATACGGTTCTGTCGATTGACTACTGAATGAGCCGGGTGTGGCAGTAGTGGTTGTTGATGATTGGCTGGCGAAGTTGGTCTAGAAAACGGAAGTATCGGTAGGAATGGTTCGTTTGGAAAAAATGAGTCGTGTTCAGCTGTGTTCGTCGGATTCGGGTGGTAAAGATTGAATTTCCAAAAGGGGATGTTGGGTTATACTGGGGTGATTCCGAGGCCAGTCGGAATAGTCGGGGATGTCGGTCGGGTCCGTGGTGGTCGATTGGGTTGGCTGCCGTTGGTATTGGCGAGCCGGATTGGATCTCAATCTTTTGTTAAGACTTCGAGCCTAACACGTGTAGATGATCTATTGATAGATATCCACGTGTGGCAAACAGTCTTAGGGACTCTGAGTGAGACGCACTAAACACTAAGGCTTGTCGTAGCCTTGAAGATGCTTATGTGGTCGAGCAAAGAGTTTAGAGAAGAGAACAATCGAATAAAGATTGAGATGGGGAATTCTACAAGGTATTCCTACAATATTTATACTATAGGGTAGTGGCTATGCATTACCCATGAAACACGTATCAGTCTCTGGCTAATCGTTCGTATGAAACGTATTGTTCGTATGAAAACATGTATGAGAGATGGACACGTATCAGAGAAATGAAAGGGGGCGCAGTCCGCAGTTGATAAGGGAGATGAAAAAGAGGAGGATGCGGCGAGGCAATCATAACAGAAAATAGAGTCCATGGAGTCGACATTCAACAATACTCTCCAGAGCGCACATGCCATATACCTACTTTGGATCCTGGACATGCAACTAGTAGTACTGTACCATTGCAAATTGTTCGTCCGGGGGTGGGACACGGACATGGTGGACGAAATTTTGTCTTCGGCCAACGCTGAGGCAGCCTGGGACATGCCAAAATTTCGGCCACAGCAAAAAAATTTGCACGCGTTCTCACCAAAAAATTAATGAAAAATTTGCTTTTTTGTCCTCATATTGGGTTCAATTAAAGCAATTTTGGTCATGTTTTTTATGTTTACACAATTTTGCATGTATTCAGACCAAAATCACATTTCGGCCAGACCCCGGGACACATTTTGCCTTCGGCCAGGCCATCCGGGACAAGGACAAATGTCCAATTTCGGCCACATCCACTGGCCTCGGGACACGGGACGGACGAACAATTTACAATGGTACAGTACACCTGTTGCACGTCTGCCGGCTTTCGCGCTGCGTGGCAGCGGCGCGGTGTCTGCTCGACACTACGGCAAGGACCCAATTTCCATAGTATATACTTGGGCAGTGTGCACTCTTCCTTTTAAATTTTTGAGTATGAGTGGTGGTAGTGATGGCGGGCATCGGACATTTCCATGCTGTACCATTTTTTTCTTCTTTGATCACATTGGATGGAGCATCGCATCGCATATATCGCACAGCCGTACTTCGCAAAAGCACAGACACACGTGGGTCTAGGGGGCATCTGCTCGCATCAGCGTTCGCGTGTTGTGCGCAGACTCTCCTGATTGGGGAACTTCCACGGAATCTGCGCATTTGGCGAATTCAACGAGAGCGGAGTCAAGATCGTGCGGTACTTTCCCTTTCAGATCGACATGTAATGTATCGCTCATCGTATGTCCTGACGGATTTTGCTCCATTATATCGAGTACTACCTGTTGGGTCTGGAAACGAGAGGTACATGTGGCCGACGAATGATTATTTCTATGGATGTAGCTACCACAGTAACACATTCATTACTCGCGACAAAATTTGATTTCTGCATATCTGCTGCCGTGCATGAGCTTGGCTAGCGGCCATTGGACATGCCCATCTCCTCGCTGAATGTATATTCTGAGGATGAGGTTCGAATGTCAAATCATCAGCGATAGTTTTTCAAACAGCAACAGACGACCACGAACCCTGGCCACAGCGCAAATACGCAGCAGAAAACGTTGAAGAATTGAGGCGAATCTCAACCCCTCCTGCGGTATCAGTCCTCCCCACCTTAGTATAATATTGCGACGCCGTTAAGACGATAGACATCCCACAAACACAGCGGGCCGATATCCCTCCGTGCGCACGGTCCATATCACTCGTTCGTTCTTGCTCATACCACGAACATCTGGTTCCACCTAAGCCCCCACTTAGAATACGGATGTTCAATATAATGCGCTACGATTACAATTCAAAACGGATCGCTGGTTCATACTCGATGTACGCCGATACGGTTAGCTGAATATCTGTCGCGAAGATAGGCTTTGGAGAAGAAATGGTTCGTATTGAGGATTTGACGGCACCTCATATTCGAGATTCGGGATACACTCACGCCAGCAGAAAAGATTAAGTAGTTTCTGTGATAGTTTCTGCAACAACTTTGCCCGACACTAAACGACGCTAGACATCCATGCACCCGCCAACAGCCAAGGTGTACGTCGGCTCAAGCAATCCGGGATATTACTTGACGCACAGCGTCCGCGCCAACTTCGCGTGTGTAGAGAACGAACACATGGAGTCTGCCATCGTGGCCGTCCGCACCAAGGTGTGCGATGGACGATTCTCACCAACGATTCTCGCGAACAAAGACGCGTACTCACGAACAGAGCAAAAAAAAAAACAAAAGCACGCGACGCGCGAAAGAAACCTGCAATGACGGTAATCCTTTATGGACGAACGTCTGCGCCGTTCAACGGGGCATGCGCATCAACACACTTGCACCCCCACAGCCACGTATCAGAATTGCTCTCGTTCTCGTGCGCACGAGTCACTGTCAACCACCAAGAACAGCACAGCCAATGGTCGGAAGACATATCGCTAAGATGGTCGGAAGACATATCGCTAAGAGGATCAGGACCATTTCTCTGCGATGGGCTGCTACACACTTTAGCGCCGGACATTGGCCGGGTACACGCAGTGTGGTACATGCAGTGTTGCCTTGCTACACGAAATATCACGGCTTTGCCCCTGAGCTTGTGTGTCCGTCTCCCAAGCCAGCTGGACCCGTCGAGTTAAAAGTGCGAAGGATGTCAATACAGCATGTCCAAGCGTCATACACTGCAATCTCCACTAGCAGCGCGGCGTCCATCGCAGAGGAGTGGACCCATTCCCACCCCAACGGTACCAGGGGGAGGCGACCCTCTTGGTCTTCAACGCGCTCCGAGCTCGCTCTTCAAGAACACAAGACGTGATGTCCTACAACAGGTACGCACTGCGTCTGATACGCCGCATCTGGTACTTGGAAAAGCCCTCGTGCGCGTTGGTCAGGCGGGATGGTGAAGAGAACGAAGGTAACGGCGCCGTGCCCAGATCGGAGAGAGCGAGGGAAGATGGAAACCAATAGAAAACACAACGAGATGAAAACGACTTGACCTTAAGAGTGACACTCACTTCCGAGTGCGGGATGCACGTCCGTAGACTATTTCACTGCCATGTAAAGGCCTTGGCACTGCCGAACCCACCGTGCCGTCATCGCCATCCAATCGAGCCAGAAAAGACACCTGGAGTGCGTGTCGTAGCTGAGATGCACATAAGTCAGCGACGTTTGAAGTATAAGGCGAGGAGAATACCTCTGGTGAAGGACGGAACGAACGTGACATCGACCTGAGCGCCCGACAAAGCGAGACAGACGATCAGCAGTGTGGACTCCATCGCCGCTCTGAAAGGTCATGGAAGGAGCGAGGTAGGTGATGAGATGCAACTGGCTCTCGCATCATCGTCTCGCAAGCGGAACATCGAATGAGCCCAAGACACAGAGGTAAGTACGTGAGGATGCAGGAGACAAGAGAGAGAAAATCCGCTCCGGAACACCCCGAAATCAACGGCCCGATATCTCTGATTGCGCACGGTCCACCCTGCCGCAACTTGCAAGCCACATTCACTTTCTCATATCACACCCACCTAAACCCCCACTTTCAGCTCGTCTGCGGCCAGCAGCTCTACTCCCTCTTGCGAACAGTATCTTGCACACGGATCCGCACAATCCATCGCCTACCTATCAAACACGAAGTACGGCGATAGCCCAATCAGATATGTGTTCCTGACCAGTAAATCCAGGGGATAGAAGTTGAGTGGCCTGTTCATCGATCATCCTCTATACCAGTCCCTCTGCGCATTTCCCTACCAATACTCTCCAGAGCGCACATGCCCACTTATATACCTACCTTGGATCCTAGACGTGCAGCTAGTACTACTCCTGTTGCACGTCTGCCACTTTCGCGTTGTGTAGCAGCGGCGCGGTGTCGACGGTCTACTTACTCGACACCACGGCAAGGACCCAATCTCCATAGAATATACCTGGGCAGTGTGCACTCTTCCTTTTAAATTTTCGAGTATGAATGGTGGTGGTGATGGCGGGCATCGGGGCAATTTTCCGTGCTGTACCATTTTTTTTCTTTGATCACATCCATCGGATGAGGCATCGCTTCGCCTGCGGCCGTACTTCGCCAAATACACGAACGTTATTTGCCCCTCAGAGGAGCCCCTTTGAGCAGCTGCATTAGCTTCTTGCTCGAAGACTTCTCTGTGTAATGTGAAATAATAGCGTACATATCTGGCGATTATAAAAGCCGAGCCTGCAACACTCCCTATTACGAGTTATCATTTCTCCCAATATCCCTGCACCTATTTACTCGCAAAGACGTAGCTGATTGCCGTTAACGTTTCTGAGATGGAAACTCAGCGAAGAAGGCTACAAATTCATCAAGATCATAGTACAATTCGGCGTACAGCCGTATTTCGAAGTTCGTACAGTATAGTAGCCTTCTCCGAAGTTGCAATGTAAGGATTC
>JACGCK010000317.1:0-43236 GCA_014925825.1 Pholiota molesta
AAAGAGCGACGAGCGAGCTCTGAAGCATAGGTTGGTTCGTCCATGCGAACGACAACGCGACGTTGCGCAGGTGTTTCTGAAAGCGGGGACTAGCGAACGCGCTGTCGATGCGCTTCCACACCGCTGATTGACGGAATGCAATGAACTTGTCGATACTCGTCGGCATGACAATCGTGATCGTCTCAATCGTATTTGTCGTGTCTGTGGACTCGAGAATGACCATGAGGTTGATGAGCTGCCCAGACTGCGAGCTGCGAATTGTGAGCGAGCGGAGGTGGGGGAAGACGCTCAAATTTATTTGTTTCAGTGAGAGCGCGTCCGCTGCATAGATAGCAAGTATCGCACGTTAATTCCATTACTGCTGAGTCTGCAACAACAAAACTCACACTGTTCGCGGAACGCGAGATCTTCAAACCACCACTCTAGATGCTCCAGCGACGCGCGTGTGCCTTGTGCAAATGCCCAATAGTCGGCGATGGGCACTGCTGCGCTAAGGCTCTCCATCGTCAGATGCTTTATACCTACTAACGACGCCGGATGATGCGCAAGCCAATCCAACGCGTCCGTCCCAATCTGCCTCCCCAACTTCAGCTTGCGTAATGCCACCTGCGGTGGTCGGTCGGTGACCTGCAGCGACAGCGATCCGTGTTCACCCTCGTCCTCATCTTCGCCATGAGTGTTCTACCTCATCCTTCGCATAAACAGCAGGCTTCGCAACCCGGCCTAGCCCTCGTAGCGAAAAGCGCACATTGAGAAGCGTTAAATCCCCGCGTGTCCTACCAAACTCCAGCAAGTCGCCATCTCGTACATTGCTCAACACGCGAGGAGAACGGACCCGGGTGGCGCAAGACGGCCTGGCTAAAAGGCTATATATAGCGTTTTAACCTGAGCATCAAATATTGTCCAGTCCAGTTCGAGCTCTGCTCTGATTCAAGAGCCTGAGTGTTCTATCGAGCCAAGATCCGGGAAAGAGGCCTGCAATCGTGTCCCACTCGGGTGTGTGTGGATTGGGCATGGGGACGCGGGGCGCGGATGGAGGTCGGTGAGTGAACACCGTCTGAAACGAAAGTCGAAGCCGGAGACGGTGCCGTACTACAAATTGCCGAAGTCCAGCTTGAATAGCAAGAACATCGCGTAGCACAACGCGGCGTATCGATTTGAGGATGTGCGGTTTAAATGAGGAATGTCGCGAATTCGAGGAACGCTGTGGGCCCATCGCGGGTGTTTTGAGCGTAGTGACGATCGGAGGCAAACGTGAAGACGACGCGATGGAATAAATGTTGTCTGCATGGAGGCCGGAACATTTTGGAGACCATCGACATGTTTTTGAGGGAGCAGAAATCCCCGCCTAGGATGACTTGCTCCAATATGAGGTAGAGAACCTCGACAGGGAGCGGGTGGAAATGCATAGCTGATGCCATGTCCTTCTGAGAATGTGGTATGTGGTCAGTTGCAAAAGACAGGCAGAGGGCATGAAACTCGCCTTGTTGTTATGAGTTTAAATACCATTCATAAAATCAGGCGGAAACCAAGCGGAAACCCAAAAGGGTATTCGCAAACCCAAGTGGTAAGATATTGAAATCAGAAAATTGTGAAGCAGTGCGCACCTCAACGCCGCAAAGCGCATTAGCGGCTTAAATATATTTTAGTTTGTAGTTTGTAAGTGACCGAAGGGACCGAGCCTGAGACTCTGATACATCGCCATCACGTGGGGAAGAACAGAGAGGATTAATAGAGAGCAAACTGAGATGTAGACGCTGTAAGGTCGCCGAGGAGCCCATAGATGCAATAAAATCTTTGATCGGAGTGGACGGGAGACATTGCATGGCATTTAAATCCGGTTGTCCGTCCCGCATGCCTTTTCGGAGACTAATGGAAACAAGGATCGGCCGGAATAAGATATTTTGAGGGGTGTCACAGGTGAAGTAGTGTAGCCTTGCAGCGGTCTGCACGGCACAAAGCTGTATGCTTCATTGCTAGGCAGTAATAAATATCGCAATTACGGGAATTCCTAAGGTTTGATGCTGCTCATAATCCGAAACTTTGATGTTATCGAGGTCGTTTCTCCTTCGAATCTAACAAAGATGGCATGAATGAGCACAGATAATCAGCAGAAATCCATCTTAGAACACACGATGTTGTCCACAAAAGAGAAGACCGATGGTTTATGGACAACATTGCGAATTCCAGGGAGACGGTATGATTTAGTGTACACACCTGCTGCAATTCACCGTGCGCAGCACCGACAGATATATCCAAGAGTGGTCCATCAGAAGTTGTCTCTGTTGTTCGAGCACTCCGCGGCTTTGGGTAGGATGCGTTAGATTCAATATATGAGCAAAGAGAAGTCAGAAACGCACAATCGCATGTTGCAGCTTCTCAGAGAAGTTGACTCCGACAGCGGTGTGATTCATCAAACCCATCACTGAGAAATGTCTTCAAAACCACGATAAGCATATGAACCAAATTAAGTTGAATGTATCTCACCCGTAGCTGGTTTCATGGGCGACCGGGGTTCATAGCATATCTTGGAAATTAAGTGTGATTAGGATGCGATCTTACAAACAAAAGAATGCATGTTTTTCTCTTTTCTTTTCAAAGAGCAGACAGAATGAAAAAAGAAGAGCCAAATATCGAGCTCGTCGAGGCTGTTATGCTTCATTGAATCCTGAGAAAAGATGATACAATTGAGCGTAGATCCGAGTCTAAGAACAAGCCTTCTAAGGCTGCAGTGATAACCAATGTATGCACATGCATGATAGTGTCCCAAATACATAAGGCTGGTACATTCACCGTCATCGTCACAAATCCGGATGTATGGCGTGGTTTTGATATGCACAAAGGTTTGAGCGTTGTGCGCGCTGAGAATGTCATGAGACAGGCCAGAAGTCGTGGATTAATCGTGCAGGTATTAATAGTTGGCTTTATCCTTCGAGCGCTCCATGGCTTTGAACATGACTGTTAGCCCCAACGCACTCGTAAAACATAGTCAATGACGCACGATTGTAGTGTAGCAGCTTCTCGATGAGGTCGACGTGGGTTAGCACCATTCTCCGACAGCAGTAACGCTTCAGCTGCAGCTCGTCAAGCGCATCACTGAGATATAGGACCACCAAGATGAGAAGATGGCGCAAACATTAAGTTGAAGAAAACGCACCCTTCGCTCATGTCTCGTGCCAACAGCTCCAGATACGCAGCCCACTTGTCACCGATGACCTTCCCGCATGAGAAACAGCGTACGGGTATAATCTACGATTAGGGGACAAGGATAAGAATGAGTCGGCAAAGAACTTATGGGCACTTGCCATTTTGTGGTAGTGGTTGGTAAAAGAGATGAGTGGCTTATGTCAGCTCACGGAATCATTCATTTGATCTCCGTCGCGTCAGTCAGTGTGCGCCTTTCCTCTAACCTCCCTTCACTAAAAATGTCAAGAATATCCAATTGAATGCCTCACGTTTGGAGGCGCCTTTTCCTCGACAAAAACCCAACTTCGATTAGCGGATTAATGCAGAGGTCTCTTGTCCAAGTCAGAAGAAATCAGCATCGTCACTGTTCATCATGATTCGAATCATAAATTTCATTCAACGAATTTTCGGTTCTAGTCAGGTCCTCTGAAACTGAACCCAACTATCCGGCGACAGGGTGTGCTAGCGAAAAACGGCTATTTGGATATTTGTAAACAGTGCGAATTGTCTAATTTAAATCTGCACCCCGGATTTTGTCTGCTAATTTCCTTCTCTCTAAAATAAGCCTGGTCACCACATAAAATATAAGTTATGCCGAGAAAAAGATGTATTCTTCTTACGTTCTTTGGGGATGATATATCTTCGTATATACGCTCTAGACACCGAATTCCAAGCTCCCTCTCCACACCACTCCCCTGGCCTCGATTTCCTCTTTCCGATTCGCAGCATCACCATTTTTGGAAACAATCCACGATCGTCCGTCATCGTCGGTCTCAAAGCCTCCCACAGGATGCTGCCAAAAGATGCCTCAGGCTTATTCCCAATGACCTATTGGTGTGTAATTCGCAAGGATTCGCAAGAGTTAAAGTACTAGCGCTTTTCCTTCTGTAGATCATCTGACCTTTCCGTGCTGGAGCTCCCAAACGCCCTAGCTTAAATGAAACGGATCCATGATGATAGCCAAGAGCAAACGAGCCAGATGGCATCAGAGGTACCAATCAACGTGCAGAGCCTCTGCACTGGCGAGGACTGACGAAGAAATTGATGTGTGGATCCACAGAGCAAAAGCAAAACATGATAGTATGATGCTCATGGAACGCTTCTTTATCTTTCTCGTTGAAGGACACGATGAAAGGGTAACAAAAAGCTTCTATTCCGTAATCGGAAGGTGCCAAGATCAAACTCCGCGCTGGAGAGTCACGGCCACGTTCCAGGCGATTGCATATAAATATCACCATCCCTGGCCTAGCGCCTTGAGTTAATAGCCCTCGCCAGCCCTCGCCACCCCCATACCCACCACTCCTAAAAACCGTCATGTTGCGCTCACCAACCCACTCCACCTTCGGCCGCACGAATAGCACGACACCGCCCGCCTCACCCACCAAAAAATCCTCCATGAGCATGGCCAGTGTCGCCAGTATCTTCGTCCAGCTCGGACGACTCGAGGGCAGCTCAAAGCAGCGAATTGTGCTCTATTCAGGCGAACCCCAGACACATCCGTGCGTTGCAGATGGCTGCCGCAATGCGGGACGAGTTCCAGTGGAGTACGCGGACCAATTCGTCTGTGAAGGTGGTGTGAATGTCGCCACCCTTCTACGGGCGACGCGGCTCACTCTGCTCGAGCATTGCTATCAAATAGGGGCGAATGCACTCGTTGATGAAGAGTAGGTGTCTCCGATAATGTTCTAAAGATGAATTTTATTGAACGTCTACCTACTTTTCTTTCTTGGTTGCCTACTATAGATGGGAATGCCGCATCCTCGGGCCCAAGCATGCCCAGCACGGATCTTATAAAGTCGACGTGCGTGGCTCCATGCTTTCCTTTCTCTCATAGTAAATAAATTTCCATTGCAGATTGTGTATACAGCATCAGCGACAAGGTCGACAAGCGCTGACGCTCGCAAGCCAGTCAGTCTGGAGAAAGTAGAGAACATCCCGGGTCTGATGACCATCGTCCGTCGTGGCTCTGAATGAATGACGCAGTGGTTTCTTCGTTCTACTCGTCGCGTTGCTTCATTGCTCAGAAAACAAGAACCCGACATTATATTGAAGCGAGGATCTATTCTTCCTTCGGCATACCCCCATCATTTTCCTTCTCTCGTCTTCGTCCCATTTTCTTCCTTCATCTACCTCTCATACAATCCAACTCGGACTCTTTGGCATGTCATCCTGTATAATCAACATAAAAATGGAACTCACCCGCGGCTCACTGAATCGGTCTCTCATTCCCTTTTTCATTCACCTCTCCTAATCTCCCGTCCCGCCGACTTCGACTTCCTACCGCGACCCTACCTTGCGACTCTTCTCTCCCCGCTCTAAAAGCGAAATCTGCCCAACCACGACACTCATTACTTTTCCAGTGGCTTCTCTGCCCTTGTGCTACGCCTACCGGCGGCCTTCTTGTGCCTCCACGCTCATTCACACTCATATTCACAATGGACCATCCACACTTATCCTGTACTCACTACTCGTCCGACTCTACTCCTCGGGCACTACTATCCTAATCCAGGAGCTTGAAACAATTTCGGTAGAAAGTGTATTCCTCCACAACCATTGGCCCTCCATCCCTTAAACTTTGCCAGCACATGTGGCTTTTTGTCTTCTACTCGAATATAAAGTTTCTTGTGGAGAGGTCAAGCACAGTGGACAGCGGAGCATTCCCGGTGGTAAAAAGTCGACGACATCGCGAGATTGAAAGCCTTGTCACTGAAAGTCACATCAATATTTTCGTATTCCGAGCCCCGGCACCGTCTCGACGTGCTGGCGTCATTGCCGCAGTTGTTTTGCCTTTGGGGCGGAGCTGCAAAATTATCACGTCCACATCACGTCTGTCACTCTTCGCAAAGACAAAAGAGCTTTTTTCAATTTAACATTTGAATGAACGCATCCTTGAGTCCAGGGTTTTGCATAGCGAATGGCTTGCTATGTAGGAAGGTTGTCCCAAAATCTCGAGGGTGAATGAGCAGCCCGATCTACATAGATCTGGGACAACATTTGGTTACATTGCCTCTCTGAGTGTAATGGAAATGTCTTTTCACCGTCCACTGCTTGCTGTACTCCGATTCTCTCCAATCTTTCTTTATATTCATTGATGTATAATATGTATGTATCATCATGCAAAACCTGAGAATGAGATACTGGAAACTGACGGAGGAAAAGGAAGATTTCAAACTCCTGTGACTTTTCAAACTCCTGGATTAGGATAGTACATAGCTTACTTGTTTATTTTGACATACTGATCTTCGGATGTACTTACATATCCAACCATTACCATACCTCCTTAATTCTTTGTCACGTCTTCATACATTTCAATGTAAAATCATTTGAACGATGCATTATAATATTGATGATCTTCGGGTTGAGCTGATTAACATATCTATCGAAAGCGAAATAGAGATCAACCACCTCTTGGAGGTCGCCCAAAAGATCTGGCAATTAATGATTCGACGCATTTGCGAACTTTTCCATCATCAATCACTTGTATGAATTGTTGTCCAAGGGAGATCATCCTGATAAACAGTGGATGATCTCATCTTACACAAACCACCCTGCGACGCAGCCTGACAAGAATCTGCAAGCTCGAAGCTTCAAGAGCATCTAGAAACATTGCACAGTACTTACTACTCACTGTGGCGTCGGTCTGACCTTTTTATGGATATCTATTCCTGAATTCAAACTAGCTCATTTGATAGTTTGTTTGTCGGTTATTTGTAGCTGCTCTAGTGCTACTTATGTGAAGCTTAACAGCATTCAGGAATAGAACAATGGATCCATGGATCTGGAGATGTCCCATGTATTCACGAAATAATTAAATTCATACGGTATCCCCAGAACAGTCAATACTATAAATAGATTTCAATCGAACTTTAATGCCTCGCTATTCGCAAAGTCTTGGCATGAACACCTCAATTCGAAGCTTCGAAGCTTCGAGTTTACAATAAACATAAGCAGAGCACAAATTTGCGTACCTCGGTCAATATTTCTACTTCTGATGACGTGATTTGACCTGGGAATGAGAAATGTATACTCATCTAGTAAAAAATCTCAGTCAAATGAATAAATAGTTTATAATGTCCATGGAAAAATCGAAAGCCAGAGCAACAGCAAAACTAATCTAGGTATCCTATACAATGAACGATCGTTATACACAATTCATAGCTTTACACAGTCATACAATTTCTCGGTCCTCCCCATATCTCAGAATACTAACCCCCTTAACGCCCCAGCCCACTCACAGCTGTACAATCTGACCTTTCCAATCACACTCCACAATTATAACTTACCACCCACCCCCGCCACCGTACGGTGGGTTATTACCTCCAGGCGCACCAGGGAACTGGGGCGCGCCATAGGAATCCTGCGGGAACCCAAAGGGGGCCCCTCCAGGGTGTCCTCCATATCCTGGCCCGCCTGGCCCGCCTTCGGGTCCAAATCCGCCTGGTCCTCCAGGGAATCCAGGCGCTGCTCCAGGAAACTCAGGCGCTCCTGCATGTCCATGGCCGTGTCCGTGTCCGTGGTGGTGTTGGTGTTGATGACCTCCAGGCGGCCCATACCCGTCGGACGCGCCAGGGAACGACGGCGGCGCGCCCGGGAACGAAGGTACGCTATCGGGTCCGCCCGGGAAAGAGGGCCCAGCGTTCGCACCTGGGAAGCCAGAGGCACCGCCTGGGAAGGAAGCACCGCCTCCTGACGAGGGCGCCATGTACGCCGGCGCGTAGCCGCTTTGGGGACCGCCGCCGCCTGGTAAGTTATTGTACGAAGGCGCTGAAGGCGGCGCCCCACCAGGCATACCATAGGACGACGGCGCTGGACCAGCACCATATCCACCTGCACCCCCTGGCGCGGACGGTGGCTTGTTATCGCCGCCGCCGTAGTATGCAGTCGCCTGCCCAGGTGCAGCTTGGGGAGCGTGTCCTGGTGGACCTTGTCCAGCGCCGGGGAAACCACGTCCTCCGCCTCCAGGAAAGTCTCTGCCTTGTCCTGCGCTGCCGAAGAGGGTTTGCACTTGTGAGAAACCAGGCACGTTGGTCGAAGCATAACCGGTAACACTATGCTGGAACTGGTGCGCCTGGGACTCGGCGAAGGTACCTTGGGAGGCAGGTGCGCCGCCCTCGCCAGCAAGACGGACGTTTTGGTGGTTACGGACGGCATCCTTCCCAAGACGCTGCAGGACAGAGTTTTGATTGGGGACTTTGGCGAGCCACTCTTTCATGCACTGCATCATTTCGCGCTGGATCTGAGAGTTGCTGTTGTGGAAGTCAGGGTGGAAGCTAGATGAAAGAATAACGGTATGGAGTAAGCTGGAATAATATAAGCCTAAAGGGCATATAGACGTACAGGCATTGAAGAATATCGTCGGTTACTTGGCGAACATTGACCGAAGGGTCGTCCCAAGCTTTACTAACCAACTTTACCGTGTGTCTCTAGAAGAGAAAATGAGATCCAGTATCACGTATCATGCAGTGACAAAAACTCACGACGATAATTTTGGCGAGCAGGCCAGCAGGTTCATTCAAGATAAGATTCTGTAAAGATTTCAGTTAGAGGTGTCGTTGTGGAAAGAGATCGCAGACCCACAAAATGATCTTTACTCAAGAAAGAGTGGGTGGGGTCAGACTAGAAAAATATCAGCATCTTAAACAAATTGTTCGGGCCTTATCAGTCAAGCGGACTCACAGCACGGGGGTCGTTGAACACTTCATATTGGTCAACATTATCAATAACTTCACCAGAAACGCTTTGCAATCCTGACGTTGCAGACTTAAGGATAGGTTTTAAGAAGGGCTATAGCAATATCGCAAAAGAATTAAGCTAGTTTTTCAAAAGGAGCAGAAAATGCAATACGTAACGCACCTCCAATGTGGTGAAAACGAAGACTTTAATAGTCGTCAATTACCCATTGTCATGATAGCGAAAATCCACTTACCAGAGATAGAATCAGTGAGTTTCTCAATCAACGGGCCGAGTCCAGGGATTTTCTCTGTGCGACCACATCCCATCATGATCAGCCACGTCCTTCTACCTTCAACCCCGATGTACGAAACTCACCAATCGTCTTCGAAATCTTCTTCACAACTTTACACCCCAGAAATCAGCACCTTTCCCGACATAAAATAATACTACAAAAACCAACTCACCAGAGTCCCTAAACGTCAGCACCTGCCAAAGCACAGCATGCAGCTCCTGCGGGCTCATATCTTCCGGCCGCTTTCCCCCAGCAGCAGGCCCTGCGCGGATCCTCTCGATGCCGTCCAGCTCGCGCGACATTTCGCTGCCCGAGCCGCCTGGGATCGTGAACAGCAGATCGCGCAGAGCGTCGGCAGGGTTGATTACTGGGCCGCCTGGGCCGCGCGTGTTCGAGAGGGACTTGGAGCGCGCTTTGTCGAGCTCTTTGTTGAGATCGGTGACGGAAGCCTATGGGAACGTTTAGGAGTGGATATCTGGGTGAAGAAGTGACTTACAGAGCTCTAAGCAAGAGTGCATGATAGGTCAGTGTAAGTACAGCACACAAATTCTATCACCGCCACATACCAGATGATCAGTAGCCTCTATAATGTCATATTGGATGCTATCAGCGCTGGTTCAAAAATAAAACAACATTCTCCTACCTCCAAGGAGAGAAAAGATGAAATCGCTGGACCCGAACGAGCCTGTCACGATGGGCGCAACCCACTTGCCATTCGGCGCCTGTATCCGGACTTGGTCTCCAACATGTACGAACACCTGATTATGGCCCAGCGACACCAGCGCCAGCTCGCAGAAGTTGGAATGCGCGGAGAAGTCCTCGAGGGTATGGAGCTGTGTGATGGAGCACTGCAATCAGTCTTGCTGCGGAAATTGAGACGGAGAGGGGTCTCCGGATCCATCGCTATGAAATGCACGGGAGAATGGGTGGGTACGAGAAATGCCACGCACAGATTGCCCGAGAAGCCTGAAAGCCTCGTATTCGTCCTGCTTCTGGCCGGTCGAGCGGTTCTGTCGGCCCATATGGATGCAGCGCTCGAGCGTTCGTCGGACCAGGGCCTTTGAGGTATCCCAGTGTCCTTGTTCATTTGCGATGTAGTTCTTCATACCAGTCTGAGGGTCAATTTCGAGCTCCCGAGGCTATAATGGTTAGTAAGGTAAATATGGGTCTGTAAATAATGAAATAGCATGCATACATCGACTGGACCGCGAAGATTCGGATGGTATTGTCGGGCATCCTCGCCATCGGCGTATCCTTTGGGGTTGTCGATATGCTCGGTGGGAAGGTAGACACCAAGTCGATCGGGGGTCACTTCGAATTCATGGGTGGCATATCCGTGAGCCTGGAAGGATTGTTTACCATCGTTGTGAGAGCATATGATGAATGATAGATACCAAGAATCCGAGTGCCATGCACAAATTGATGATCGTCTGAGAACGCTTTATCAAAGAAGGCCCTCGATCCACAGCGCATACACGCACCTGTAGTTGCATCTTCTTTAAGGATGCAACATCAACAGCCTGACTGTAATCGCGTAGCCAGTTTCTTCACGAGCGCGATCACAGAAACGAAGTCAGTCACTCAACCAAGGACAGGATCAGCACGCGACGCACCCAAAGTACACCCGTTTGACGTCCAATCCGTTGAACTTGGTTCCTTTCGACCCGATAAGGCTTCCAAGGGCAAATCCACCCCCAGCTGCCCCGCCGCGCTTTATAAGTTCAGCAATGATATCTTCCTGTATCCAGCGCAATCAAATCAACAGAGCGCTCCCAATGATTCCCAATATTGAATACCCACAATGTCGCCGTGTCGAAAGGCACGCCCCTCCATGTAAGCAAATCTATGACCATAGATGCAAGATCAGCGCACATCTCGATAAGATCGCGACTATACGCACGAAGGAATATTGCCTGCGCCGAACGCGTAGACGCCATTCTGCGAGAGACAGAACGCGAAGAGGACAAATAGTATCAAAAGATAAGTGGTATTACTGCGCGCCATGGTAGCTAGCAGTTATGCTTTTGTCCAGGGTATTTATATGCGGTGTGGTGGTCGAGAACAAGAAGCAGTGCAAGGCGGTGATTCCCAAAGATGACAAGTATTACTAAAGTGGTCGAGTGCGCTAAGTATGCCTGTCTGCCGTCATCCCCAGCTGTAACTTGAGTATAGTTTGACATCCACAGCTTCGGTCAGAAAACCGTTTCTATGTATTGAAAATTGCAAGTCTGTAACGTAGTAAGAACTAATTGCAGGATTAATTTCAAGTTGATAGTCGGAATTGGCTTGGCAGCGGTCGAGCGGTCCGCGGGCGCGATTTGCGCGAAGGTGATAATTTCTTTTATCTGACTGTGTTGAACAAATGTTGAATGACAGGTGCGTCTTATTCCTGCACAAAGTACTGACTGGCGCTGAGTCTTGTTAGCGGCTCAGCGCTCAGCGCTGGCATCTATTACTCGTCTCCTCAGCATTTCTTGGCCTCAACTTGACCTTCGACAAGGGAATGGGCTTCTGAGAGGTATTGATTGCCGCTCAGTGGGCGTCAACCCTCCGCGGCGTTGACACACTATTCGGAAAGTGCGTTGTCCAAACAGTAAAAAATATTCAATCACTTCAAGATTTCGATGCGCTCGTCACCCGATCAGTAGGCGCGCTTGCCGAATGCGGACAACGCCCACGGAAGACCTATGTAGGTATGTAATGCCAACGAAGCCATATTCATCACAACGTCTGGAGTCAAGACCAGCCTCCTGGCCACAGAAAAAAAGAAGAAGGAAAAAAATTAAGAAGAAGAAAAACAGTCAAACAACCGGTCCGCTCACATCAACGACAAAGATAATCGATAATCAAGCGTACAAGCCTGAAAGCTTGACGTCCCAGAGATCTTCCAACTGCGACATATAATGTCATCTCCTAAAGTACCTTCCCCCGGAGGCCCCATAACCCAGGTTCCATGTGATATCCTGATGGAGATCTTCATCCACTGTCTCCCGATACCCTCTCCTCCGGCCCCAGCCTGACACCACGATCGCGCCAATACTCCTCTGTCACGTATGCTCATTCTGGCGAACGCTTGTACTGGCGTCTGCCAGCCTCTGGACACATCTATCGTATCTCCATTTTCTTGTACAGGAGTACCACTCTGGAGAGGGCTACAGCTACTACTATACATTTGAGCCTGGTGAACTTGGAATCAAGTTTATTCGGTGGTGGAAGACAAATCAGGGTCAGATAGCTCCGTCTCTGAACTTACATCTCAGAAAATATCGTCAGGCCAATGTACGGCTAAAGATAACAGAAGACAGTGCAGCGTTCCTTCTGGAATATCTAACCTCGGCGCAATATCTCGACCTTCATATATTCTACTGGCGTTGGATCCACGACAAGCTCGAAGCCGGATATACAGTCCTCTTCTCGAATCTACACACAGTGCTAATAAATGAAGAAAAAACTGTATCATTTAAACCCAAGCTTTTCTACCAACTCCCAGCTCCCGCCTTCCCAGCACTCCGGCGTCTATCCATAACCATGTCGGATAGTAGGCCCCTGCGCGACTTCGTAATCCCTACTCACTGGACCGGTCTCACCCACCTCTCCCTGCGCATCTCGACCTCCCTCGGCTGCTGGCTGTCCCTGATACGCGCCGTCCCATGCCTCCGATTTGCGTGCTTCGACCTCTCCATGGGCAGCGTGGTGTCCAGTCCCGATGCCCACACCCTGGCTCTTTGTCCGCAGTGTACCCTGTCAGAGCTGGCCACGCTGTCTATTTCTCTCCGCCACACAGTCCGAGTTCCCTTTCTAGTCCCGCTTAGCGTACTATTCACGGGCCTGCATCTGCCCTCCCTGCGCACGCTATCGCTGTCCGCACCCGATGCAAAGGTCTGGGAGAACAGCCACGCGCTTCTCGCGGTCTACACCGTGCTCGGCGCCGCACCGGCGGTGACGAAACTCGCCCTGGAACACACGAGGTCATTCAACCACACTGACACCCCTGTCATTGCCATTCCACCGACCATCAAGCCCATCTGGGCGCGCGCAACGGGGCTGGCCCATCTCCAACTCGCCCTCCCGCCCACTTTCATGGACACCGAGGAACGGGACGAAGTGCTGCGTCTGTTTGTCCGCCACATTTTCTCCTCCTCGAGTGTCTGGCTAGATCTTCGCAACCCCGCGTGCCCTATTCGCGCGATTACGATAAGCGATAGTGGATCGGCTCTTCCTATCAGCGACCTCACAATGGCGAGTGTTCGGGAGAGCGCGGGGAGAGCCCGGAGGTTGCCTTTGAGATTACCTCGGAGTCGGCGCGTCAGGCGGCTGCGGATGTGCGGAAGGAGTGGGGGGCGACAATACGATAATATTGTGCGCTGGAGTATATAGCAGTTCGAACAGGATGCAATCGGCGCTTACGGCGACAGGGAGTCAACCTGTAGGGTAATATACTGATTCTTGTAACTTAGTAGGTTTAGTTGTTGACCATGTTCAGACAAAAACCCCAGCCATGTCAAGAATCCAGGAGAAAGAAGGCCGAAACAGGTTCTTTAGTACGCAGTATAGAGACTACCTTGGAAGCATGTTCCAGGCAGAGCGTTCTGGAAGTCGAGCTCAACCACGTTTGTCTACGAGGTCGCAAGCATAAACAGGCCGTTGATAAATCATGACGATCGACATTCGTGGGTTCTCCGAGATTGCCTTCAGAATCTAAACTGGAAGCATATAGTGTACAGATGTGATAACAAGCCATGGTGGTAAGCACAGGGCGAGAACACAGCAAGTCCAGAACATGAGGTCAAGATGTGATGCAACTGCACTGCACTGGCATGATCGCACAACATACATATAGAGCTGCGCCGGATCCAAAAATTGGAGCAAGCAGGCAAGATCTGACTAGGACGACGCTGGAGGACGGTGGTGTAATTAGAAGAAGGGCTGCTAATTGACTCGGTTAATGACTACAGGGCCGGCATTATCCGAAATATCAAGGATTACGAATATTTTTTCTGGTGGCAAGTTGTTGACCTCCAACACCACTCATCCATCCTCTGTAAGTCCCTCTCCTCGCCACTTCTCTCCACATTCTCACATCTGTCGCCCGCCAGCCATCATGACCGCCTCCAATCCCACCGCTACCCACTCCAACATCGTTCCATCCGAAGTTGGCTGGCAGTTCGTGCCGCAATACTACACCTTTGTCAACAAGGAGCCCCATCGTCTTCACTGTTTCTACAACAAAAACTCGACATTCATTCATGGCACTGAAGGAGAGGACATGAAACCGTGCTTTGGTCAACAGGTGGGTCTCGCTTACATTGTTTTGCTGCGGTGCCCTGGAACGAGGCAGAATCCGCCACATGGGTCTTTTACCCCACCTATTTCATTGTAACTTACCCCAAATTTTACATAGGAAATCCACAACAAAATCACCTCCATCGGATTCGATGACTGCAAAGTGTTCATTCACTCGGTCGACGCCCAGTCGTCCGCCAACGGCGGCATCATCATCCAGGTCATCGGTGAGATGTCGAACCACGGCGACCCATGGCGCAAGTTCGTGCAGACCTTCTTCCTCGCGGAGCAGCCCAACGGCTACTTCGTCCTGAACGACATCTTCCGCTTCCTCAAGGAAGAGACCGTGGAGGACAGCGCCAGCGACGCTGCCGAGGAACCCATTGACAGTGTCGACTCTGTCCCCGTGGCAGCTCCTCCCCAACCGGAAGCTGTTGCCCCCGCCCCAGAGCCCGTGTACGAGCCCGTGCGCGAGCCCACTCCTCCTCCTGCCCCCGTCGCGGAGCCCGAGCCTGCGCCACTCACCCCCGTCGAGGAGGCTCCCGCCGCCACGCCAGAACCAGCTGAGCCAGCTATCACCCAAACGCCTACCCCGCGCCTGAGCAACAGCAGGCCCTCCCACCGCCCAACCCAACGGCATCCACACCCCCGAGCCCGAGAAGGCTGCACCTGAGGCGACGCCCGAACCCGCCGCGGCGCCCGTTCCTACCCCGCGGCACCTGCTGCCGCTGCGCCCGCTCAGGCGGCTGCACCACAACCGCCAGCACCCGTTCCTGCGCCCCAGCCTGCTGCCCCCGCGGCGCCACGCTCATGGGCATCGCTCGCCGCCTCAAATTCGAGGAAGTGGGGTGCTGCGGTTGCCCAGGAGTCGCGTGGGACGACCGAGACGCTCAGCCCGGCTCCCAGCACCAGTGCAGCGCAGACCCCCTCAGCCACTCCAGCACCTGGTGCCCAACGTCCTCCACAGGGCGGACAACAGGATCGGGGCGAGCACCCAGCGTATGTTGCGGCTCAAAGCGTAACCACCGCGCAATGTTTCGTCAAGGTACATATTTTTCCTTTCTTCGAAATTCTTAGAACAAGTTTCTGACTCGACTGTCGTTGATCAGGGTGTCACTGAGCCCGTCTCTCAACCTGCGCTGCAGCAACTGCTCACCCAGCGCTTCGGCCCAATCAAGGAGCTCGAGATCGTGCGCTCCAAGGCGTGCGCGTTCCTCGAGTTCGTGAGCGTCGACAGCGCACGGCGCGCCATCGTCGCCTCGCTCTCGCAAAACCAGGGCGGCGAGGGCGGTGTGTGGGTCGACAGCGAGGCGGGCCGGGTCCGGATCTCCGTCGAGACGAAGAAGGAGAGAGGCGAGAGGCCTGTGAATACGCGCGGTAGGGGCGCCGCACCGGGCCAGGGAGGCGACGGCGGACGGGGCCAGGCGCAGGGACAGGGCGGTGAAGGTGGGCGGGGCCAGGGCTCTTTCAGGGGCCGTGGTGGTGCTGGAAGGGGACGCGGCGGTGCGCAGGCCAAGTAAAGATGGACTTTTGGTGGATTGATGGTGGTGGTCGGGTGCCACGCGGGTTTTCGTAGAAGGTTGGACTAGGAAGGCTCGCGCCTTGATACACTTTTCTTCTTCTTTCTCTCTTCCTTTCTAGACATGTGTCAAGGTCGGCACCGTTTGTTTCTTTTTTTCTTTCATGCATCCGCTTCTTTTTTCTCTCTCGCTACGATACACACATCCCACATCCCCCCGCACACACCTTACTCTTTTGTTGTTGCTTTTCGCCACGCATCCTGCATCTTTTGCATTCCTTTTTTTGGTCCTTTTGTCGTCGCTGTTGTTGTTGTCTACTGTCTATCATCTTTGCTTTGCCCCTCCACGCCATACCGCATTACATACAACTACCATTCATTTTTTTCGTGTAACGACGTGTTATATGACATCCCATTTTCCGTTTTTCTTTTCATGTGCATGTACATGGTCATTGGAGTGAGCTCTAGTGAGTTTCGGGAGGGTTTGTGACGCTTTCTATATCTGAGTCTGAGATACAATTACGCTCTCAATTATTTATCGACGCCATAGGACTGTGATGTGTCGTGTCTAAACCACGACTGTATTCTAGATCTTCTGTATGGATATTATCTGTGATGATACAAAGCAGGTTTGAAGGAAACCGAGGAGACCTTACCAGAAGCGTCAGTAATGTCAAGGGCCGCCCAAGGATAAGAAATTGGTGGGCTTTACTGAAAAATTTCTCCCGGTGCTTTGGAGCTCTAGCCAAGTAGGGCAATTTTTTTTGCAAAGAAAAACCGCCACATTCTGTTGTACTTGCATTCTGCTTCAACTTGTGTTTCTATAGTTCAGAGAGCGTGAGAAAAATGCCTCGTTGACAAGATGTATCATCCCCTCCACAATCCCTTCATTGGATGCGCAGTCTTCTTCGTTTCAACATTCATCGATAATTGGGACGATATTCCTTATATTCGTTAATATCCAAAGACAATGCCTAGAGAGTTCGTCACTCTACAACTGGGACAGTGCGGGAACCAAGGTACGAAAAGCCGTCTTTCTCAGAACGTTTGCTAATGCAATATCTATCCTCAAGTGGGCTCGGCTTTCTGGCAGAGGCTCTGCACTGAACACGGGATCGGTGAGGACGGCATCCTCAAAGACCTTTCAATAGACGGCGGCGACAGAAAAAGCGCGTTTTTCTACCAGGCAGACGACGAGCGATACATTCCGCGAGCCATCCTAGTGGACTTGGAACCAAGGGTGCGTCGTCTTGATCCTTGACATCTTTTGTTTCCTTGAACGCGGTATAGGTTATCAACAATGTTCTGTCTTCAGCCTACGCGCGTCTATATAACCCGGAAACATCTTCAAATGGAAGGATGGTGGGGGAGCGGGGAATAATTGGGCGCAAGGGTATTCGTACGGAGAGGAAATCTACGAGGATGTCATGGAAATGATAGACCGCGAGACAGAGGGATGCGATTCCCTTGAGGTGCGCCGAAATCTGCATCCATTCGCTCCCGAAAAAATACTGATCAAATACTACAGGCTTTTATGGTCATGCACTCGATCGCAGGGGGCACTGGCTCTGGCCTCGGTTCATTCATCCTCGAACGTCTAAACGATCGTTTCCCGAAGAAGCTCCTCCAGACCTACAGTGTCTTTCCCAACGCGAGTGAGGGCGACGTCGTTGTACAGCCCTACAACGCGATGCTCACGCTCAAACGGCTCGTCAAGAACACCGACTCAGTCATCGTGCTGGACAATGCGGCGCTGTCGAGAATCGTTGCCGATACGCTGCATGTCGCGACACCGTCCTTCGACCAGACGAATCAACTCGCAGCTGCGGTTATGGCGGCGAGCACGCAGACTATCCGGTTCCCTGGGCACACGTACAATGATCTGGTCAGCTTGGTCGCGTCGTTGATCCCGACACCCCGTTGCCACTTCCTGACTACCTCATATACCCCTTTCACGAGCGATCACATTGACGAGGTACGTTGACTGGCATCTGTTTTTGAGCAATACTGATGTGCTATGCAGGCAAAAACTGTACGAAGAACAACCCTACTAGATGTCGTGCGGCGTCTCCTTCAGCCTCGAAACAGGATGATATACGCGCCCCCAACGAAATCATCGGTTTATATCTCCAACCTAAACATCATTCAAGGTGATGTAGATGCACAAGAGGTAGGTTGATCGCCTTGCTTTCCCTCAGGCATTATCTAATGATGGTTCTTATCATAGGTCCAACAATGCCTAATTCGCATCAGGGAGCGTGGATTAGCACCGTTTATTCCCTGGGGTCCGGCTGCGCTGCAGATTGCGCTTGCACGCCGCTCGCCGTATGTACACATGAGCCACCGCGTGAGCGGCGTGATGCTCGCCAACCATACTGGAATTGTCCCGGTGCGTGCTAAATATCTTCTGAATTTTTTGATTAGCTTACGGTTGGGTACATTGCGGGCAGGTCTTCAAACGTATGATCGACCAGTTCGACAGGCTGTGGAAGCGAAATGCATTTTTGGAGCAGTATAAGAAGTTTGATAACATTCTGGAGGAGTTTGAAGACGCTAGGTATGTGGCTGCGTTGCTTCAACCTTTAACCATCAAATTCTGACGGGTGTTCTACTCTGCTTTGTTGAACAGGGCCTCATGTGCCGAGCTTCAAAAAGAATACAAGGCCTGCGAGACTCCTGAATATGCGACTTATGGAGCACCGCAGCCGGAAAATCCATGAAAAGGAGCAGAAACTTCGCCATTATAACCCCTCCTACAACATACGAGGCCCACTGCTTGTGAAGTACCCTGGGTGGAGCCTTGATATTGTCACGACTTCCTCAGCAACCCTTTTTGTGGCCGAACAGTTTTCCAGAACGCCCTAAAGGGAAAGCTCTGTGATTCGCGCGAGGGCCTTTCACAGACACTTCGGCATTTGTCAATGTGTTGGAGAAAGAAACAAGCTTAATTTGCGCAACCCACGCAAAGCATTTCGAATTATTCGAAGTACAAGACGGGGCAATCCTTCTGGTCAAGGGTCTTAAATCCTTGAGCCTAATACATGTCTGTCGCATCTGTTGCACTGGAATTGGAGGGTGTTTACTTCGCTATCTTCGAATGATGAATGCCCCCCTTGTCACAACCCTCCCGGCCCTTCGTTTGTGACACATATCCTCTGTAATTGAGTATGAATCATCTGCTCTCTAGGTCCCATGCATCCCATGCATCCACATCATCCGGCTCTTGCGCCTTTTTCTCTTTCTCTTCACAAATTAGACACTTCGAAAGGTCTGAGATGTGCGTATGGTTTGTATATGAAAGGCTGCAATCCTATCGATCAAAACCAGAGCACGGAGGCGTCAGCATAATTCAGTACGTTTCATGATGTTCAAAAGAGTCAACCAACCTTGATATATCGCAAACTATATTTTCCTATATTTGCTCGGCCGACGGACCATCCATGCTCCGGCAGCTGGAGTACACGATCTCGCAAAAACACTGCGAGCTCCAAATCGTTCGGACATTTAGCGAGGATTTCCTCGAAGAAGTAGCATGCGCAGAATCGATCATGCAATGAAATGATTCCGTCCTCGTCGCCGTCGTATGGCAGACTATAGGGTGCACTCCAATCCTTTGTGTATATATGAACGCGGAAGGTCTTCTTCGGGTCCCTATTTATGATTCTGAATGCAAGATAAGCCCAAGTCTGAAATCAGACTTACTTTGGACACATGTTCTCCACAATTTCGATGGCGAGCGCCTTAAAGTTGGCTTTTATAGGAAAATAAGTGCCAGCACGAGTACTATCACTGAAAAAATCAGCAAGCGACTCAGAGGTGTCTTGCCCTTGAAAGCCGAATAAAGTATTGTCCAGTAATTTCACATCTCGGGTGTCAGTCCTACGCGCCATGATAATAGAGTAAATGGGCACCGTCGAATTGAGAAAGTATTGCGGGAAAATAGTATAGGTCGATGGCATGATCAGGGATAGACTTGCCCAATACCCGGAAATCATCCGAACTTGCATTCCAGCAGCCTAATATGCGGTCGTGAATAATGTCTTTGGAGAATTCCTATTATAATTTGCATGGACCATAAGTAAGCACTGAGTGTGACGACTAGAAATTTGCAGCGCGAACCTTTTCCTTCAAACAAGTGAACAGATCATTCCAAGGCGTGTTATAGAACTGGGCTAGGGTAATTCCGCCCAGGCATTTTTCTATGCTAAGATTTTCCAGTGCATATTTCAGTTCATCCGTCAATTGAGAGCGAGGATAATGTGCTGTAAATCCTGCTATCATGCCGTCCAGGAACGGGCTGTGCGGCTCAGATTCATCCCGAATGCGCATTATACAATGGAGAAACGAGACAGTAAGGTGGGTATGGCCCTTTGCGGGATCGATGTAAAATTCCCGAGCTCGAGACGGGTCGGTGAGGAAATCGACCATCGAAGCATGGTGGATCCGGAGCACGTCTCCTTGGTCGTCATTTGTAGCAGGCACATTCATAAGCGCATACATGTCCGTGAGCGCTAATCGCATATCACCCTGGTCGTATCCAAACAGAGTTGACACGAAGTCGATTGTAGGCAAGGTGTGTTCGCTGAAGCGCAAGATCAAGAACGTGAGGACCTCCAGGACCATAGGCAGATCAGCCACCGCCCCCAAAACCAGTCGATAAAGGTTATCTAGCTGGAAAAAAGGGTCTTGTTTGCCTTTCATAATATCTGGCGCAAGAATCGTGTTTAGGCGAACGGAAGGGTTATGGCGTGGAGAATCAATGTACTTGGCGGCGGTAGCTGCGTAGATGAACTGGCTAGACGAGGTGCGGAGAAGATATTGCATCTGCTGTGCCGTGGGCCATTCCAACGGAAGGTGTGCGCGTATCGGATGTGTGGCCTTGATTTTTTGGAATGTAGATTGTAGGAACACCTCAATATCCATATCCGCCTCGTAGTCGGGTTGCAGCTTGATATGCATGCTACCTGATAGAACGTAAATATCACTACCCTCGAATACCTGCCGGATCTCATACTCTGGTCGACTCGATATAAGGAAAACACAAAGTGGGGCTGGCAGCAAGTCGTGGCTGTAAATAATGCATGCAATGGCTTTAAGCACTTCGCGCTGTGCACTGCCAGTCAGACACTCATCAAGAGCATCGATCAGGAAAAACATGGGCGTTGGGCTGGCAGGCGACATGAGAAGCTCAGGAGCGGTACTGGCCATCTCGTTCAACGGTTGAACAATCAACACCTGCACTTGCGTCTCAAGTTTGCGCGTGAAGATAGCCTGGTCCGCCTCGATAGCATCGACCACGCGCTCCTGGATGGCCGGGAAGGCCTGAAGGAGCTGATATGCGACAGTCGCAATAAAACGCGATGGGTTATTACGCTCCGGGGCCGTGCGTGCAAAGAAAAAGCTGCCCGCAAGGATGCCTTCCAGGGCGCACAATTCCGCGATGGTTTGCATGATCGCGGACTTCCCGGCGCCAGCGGGGCCGTTGAGCCACAGCACCGCGTCATATCGGTCGTGCTTCCGCAGCCGCCAGTTCAGGATCTGCGCGATGATGGCCTTTCGGGTGTCTCTATGGCATTTGGGAGGGTCCCCCCGTTCCGCAGCGTCGTGGAAGGCACCTGAAGCGATGTAGTCTAGCAGGATTTTCATGCCTAACAGTGCGCGGAGGGTTGATGTTAGAAGAATTCTGTCAGCCGTTGGAATTGTGAATTGTGCGCACCTCGTCGCTCGGAGAGGCTGGGAGTGGGAGAGCCAAAGTAAGCATTTCCCTGGACCGCAGCTATGACGCCTCCGTTGATCGTAGGACTCTGAGCATTCGGAAAAAAGTTGGGTTGCCCTGGTTCTGATATCATTGGGATATTAAGATATGGTCTGGGGAAAATGATTATGGTCGTTGTCAGCGATAAGAAACAAGGACACTGGAATGTATTATGTCAGTGCATGAGAAATCTTTGAATAGAATAATCAAAGAACAATGACATGTATAGACTCAGAGTGACGACACGGTCTTTTATACCTACCGGTTGTACCTGACTAGAGTCCAGTGACGAGCGCTGGACCAGCGCTCATCTCTAATGAGATCTCTATCGCGTTCCAATCGGTGATGAATATATGGGAAGAAAGCGATGGGCATGAGAGAACTCACATCTGTTGCGCGATCAGGAGCAGACTGGTCACGTCTTTCAACTGGCAAAAATAGGCTTCGCCAAAAAGAGAGAAGAGGAAAAGAAATTGAATTACACAAATCCCAAGAACGAATCAACAAGCCACAAAATTAACCCTACAAAAGAAATCGCACATCGTCCCATAAATGTTGTAACGCGGTATTTTAAAATACGCATGCGAAGACGAGAGAAATATGCATAGCAATCAGCCAGCGCAGCACAACCGAGCTGCGAAAGTAGTCCGCGTATTCTTCGAACGAAAAGGAATTGTCCAAGGGAACAGAGGATGGGTATCGTTAAGAATGTTCATCTCGTCTCGCATCGCCTCTTTCCACCACGCCGCACCAGTGAAGCCTTGGAGCAGCAGCTGCATTAGAGAGTGAGTGCCAGAGGTAAGATGGAGACGCAGTGAGACCGGTATTGCGTATGCGTATGTAGTGCGTTTTTAATTTCATAATTGAGATTGGGCGGCGGCCAGCGACAATGCTTTGTTTTGGTTGGAATTTTGTGCTATATATACAAACAGACAGAACGGCCAATAGAACTAGAGAAAAAAAAAAAAAAAAAAAAGACAAGCATCAGCACGATTTCGGCGAACAGAGGTGGTACTATCGATACACACCTACAAAAAAAGGTTCATAAAACTCTACAGGTATTAAAACAAGTCGACATGCGTGGGCGTTTATGTGATAGGGGCAGGCTGGAAGGACATGATCTCCTCATACAGAAGCTCTTTTAGTTGTTCCCGGCTGATATCGTCCTTGTGCACTGGAAACAGGTGGGAAATTTCGTCAGCTTTGGGAACATCGCAAGATTGGCCATCAAGGAGGGAACTTACGATCGAATTCGAAGAATTCCGGGTCGAGAGGGGGCGCGACGGGCTCGTCTTCTGGGTCATGCTATGAAAGTAGAGAGGTGTGCTCAGCACATGCCGGATAAGAGGTGCGATGCAATTTTTTTTTACTCACGTAGGCTTCGAGATAGGGATGGGCGAGGGCATCCTCGACCGTGATACGCTTCTTGGGATCAAATGTCTAAAAACAAAAGAAGGGTCAGCCCAGGGTACACCCACAACGTAATACAACAGCACAGATCGCCTGCACGCACCAAGGTCTTCGTCAAAAAGTCCACCGCCAACGGGTTGGCGTTGGGGAAGAGGGTAGCAAATGGACGCCGCTTGCGGAATGGCAGCGCCCGAATGTAGTCGCGCGACCGGCGGGTGGTGATGGCATAGAACTCGTCCAGGGTCGGGGTTCCCAGCACGTCGAGGATAAGCGAGAGCTGGTGGTGATAATCGCGTCCAGGGAAGAGCGGTTTCCCGGACAACATCTCAGCAAGGATACAGCCAACCGACCAGACGTCAATAGCCTACGGGTCGGAAATAGAAACAGTTGGAGATATTACGAGGGAGATCAGAAGCGCATTTACACACCTTTGTGTATTGCTTGAAGGTCAACATGATCTCTGGGGCCCTGTACCACCGCGTGGCCACGTATTCAGTCATGAAGCCAGTTTCTGTGCCCGAAGGCTCGGCGGTCTTTACTGATCGTGCGAGGCCGAAGTCGCATACTTTGAGATCACAGTTGGCGTTGAGGAGAAGATTCGATGGCTTGAGATCACGATGGATGACATCGGCCGAATGCAACGCCTTTAGCGCGCGGAGGGTTTGGTAAATAAAGTACTGCGCGTGGTCATCGGACAAATCTTGTGTTCGGATAACGCGGTGCATGTCAGTTTCCATCAGTTCTTGGATTACTGATTCGATATGTTTTTGTTAGCGCTGATGTGTCAGGGTTCAAACAAATGCTGAGAGACGCACGATAGACCTCTTTGAACGCTTCTATCGAGGGCGGCTTGATGATGTCCAGAATGGAGATAATCTTGGAAAGATTGAGCATCGCCGGGTCACCTGAAACTGCGGAACGGTGAACATACGTTCTCGCTGACGCCCGCCTCGCTCAGGAACTTGAGCAGCTTGAGCTCGCGGAGTGTTCGCAGACAGAACATGGAGTGATCAAAGGGGGCGATCTTCTTGATGGCCACTTTGCGTCCACTGGGTCGATGCACGGCGGAGCAGACGATGCCGTACGCGCCTTCACCGACGACATCTAGGACTTGGTATTGGGTACCTGATCCGTGCGTCAGCGTCAGCGTCGAAAGACAATAGCGATAGGGGTGGGGCACGCACCGACGTTGAAACGAACTTTCCTGGGCGGCGGTGGGGCTGCGGCCGCAGCGTTCTTCGTCGACGCCTTTGTGGCGGGCTGTGGTTGTGCGACAGCAGTCTCGGGCATTGCAGGCAGGTCGTGATGAACGGCGGAAGGAAGAGGGGAGGTGACGAAGAGAATAGAGGAACAAGGCGTTTTATAAGAACACAAAAGCGGACAATAAGGAGTGGATTACAAAAGTCAATGATGTATAAGGTTAACAAACTGATCATTCCTTTTGGAAGCTTTAGACAGCAAACCCAACTTGCTGCGTTGTCTTGTGAACAACCCCTGGCCCCATGGCAACCAGCGCGTTGGCACGCAACCCCCGGCCGGCCTCACATCTTCGCCTCTGCCACCAACGTTGATGTCAATCTCTAGCAGCTGATCCTCGCCATTCCAAGTTCTCGTCAACCAACGCAAAAATATCGCTTCCCATCTGCACGACATCATGTTGGTACGGTGCTTGGACCGTGACAGCGTTCCCCGCAGACCTTCGCGTTTGATAATCGCTTGGCTAGTTCAAACGCGACTCAGGCAGCTCAAGGCCACATGTCCAGTTCAAAGTGCAACGTTCAGCATTAGTGTCCTGCATTCTGTTGACAAAAGAAACCGTGACATCGCCGCTCTTCGTGCCTAGTTTCTTGTATTCTGATTCTGAATCTTTGTACTTTCGATATGCGCCGAATGACCGTGGATGATTTGATTTTACCTTGTTCGAAACCGCACGGATATTTCTTGCTATCTCTTGGTATGTCTTGTAGTGAATACTTTATCTTTGATCTTCTCTCAAACGATCTGATGACATTCTTGGTAGTTTCTTTAAATCCGGCGGGAGTCGGCGAGAGACGCGACGCGGGGGGAACGCGCTTCTGACTGGCTGTGTATCTACTGATGCGCAAATAACCTACAGCCGCCAAATAGGATCCCCGAACGTTGGCTTTCCTACGCGGAAAATCTGTCTCTTCCAACATTACGCGAAATTCAAATCCTCATCGAAATCAATATCGATATACTGTCGCAATTCCCTCTCGGAGCCGATTTCTCTACCAGTACATCCTATCCTTATCCTTATCATCCCCAGAACATGCTTCCGGTAGCCACCTGCTGCGTTTCAGACATACACATGTCTGTCTGCCAAATGTTCTAGATGAGTCTCCAGGAAAGAAAATGATCTCCCACCTCCACCGCAGAGCTTTTGGGTCATCAATCAGCGCTTCTATGATGATAAGAACTGGAGATCTCAGCCCAAGCGCGCGTTCACTATTGGTTTGTTGTACGGAATGTGCCACTGTTCACATTTTCACGATCTCAGCCCATCATCTGGGTGGGATATGAATATGCGTCCTGGAAACTGGTTAGCGTCGAACACCAAGCTCGCTGCTTACTTTTATTCAACGTATATCCGAGGTGATGCATCTGTCACGGCCGTGGCTGTTTCCCATCTACGAACAGTTGGAAGTGATGCCAGACGACGGTATTGGTGCATTTCTTCACTCGGTGATCCTCCAGGTTGATTGTATTCTCGTCTAGTAAAAGCTTGCGATGTTGGTCTCGTACGTCCTTTCGATCGGTCATAAGAAGCTTGAAACTACACTTGATGCGATGACCCTTTTTCTGGGGCTTCAGTACACTTGGGCTATGTCAAAATTCTCACTGGCGATGCTCATTATCAGCAGAGCCACTCAGTCATTGACATTAAATGATCGTCGCCCAAAAATAGTGCTGACTTCTCCAATAATGTTACCTCGGGGTCGACGAATACGGATCACTCTTCCTGGCGTTTTTGATCAAACCGGACATGCATGATGCCACACGCCTTTGATCTTGGGTAGTTTTTTTTCTTCTGGTTCTCCTTTTAACTTCTAGCATGCGACTACCACAATTCCGGTTGTATACTTGATACCCTGGACGGAACTCCTATGCGAATCTTCCTCCGGCTGGCAATCAGAATTTTGATTCTACTCTGTCCACAAATCCGAGCGGGGTGATACTCCAACGCGCTATCGATGGCGTAGAACATGTCTGGAGGCACCTGGTAGGACGAAGGTGGTCCATTGTGGCAATTTGTGATTCGTTTCATGTATACAGGAGTGGGATCTGTTGGACCTCTACTTCTCATGACATCACATCCTTTATCTGAGCCCCATGACCGTTTCGTCTCTCCAAGCTGAGGACGATAATCGAGAGGAGTCGCCGTCTGGTACATCTAATCCCACATACCCGAAATTTCCTGTTATCCTTGAAATCCCTTCCGGATCAAACATGACTGACAGGTTGCTGTTTTTTCAACTTCTGCTGTAATGTTGGAATTAGATGTTTGTCTTTCGAAGGACTTCAATTCCCAATATTGTCCCAATAGGAGTGCTGCGGGACTGACGCTCGTAGTGCTTCTTCACCTATGTATAATTACAAATATACCAATGCTTGCAATGGACATCGTACATATATGATCGGGTGTCAATTAACCATCAAGAGCAGTGGATAGTAACAGTATTTCTTGCGCTCTGTAACAGATATCATTTCCAATTTGCGTGGCACTGCTGTGCAGCATACATCCTTTCGGATAAATATTACCCTCAGTAGGCTACTTCCATGAATATTTTTCACTACGTCTGCTGGCGTGCCCGTAAAATTGATTGCCTAGTTGCGTATGTATTAGACTAGCGCTACTGCTACAGATAACCGGCTCGGACAAGGTCCAGAGCATATTTAAACATAACCACATATTTATCGAGTGTCGAGTGTTTGAGTAATAATTTACAGCTACAGATCAAATTGAAACGTTTTGGCAGTTAACAGCGCTTGTTGTCGCACTTCCGAGTCGGAGGTTGAGGAATGTTTGGTATTTGGTGGCACACAGGTATTCCAACCTCGGATGCATTTTTGGGCGCTCCGGGTCTCCATGATATGATCAACATAGCTAAAGCATTTGATCCGTTGTGACAGCAACATTCCAAGATGGCTTTTATCTTTCTGTATATGGCTGACGGATGTACTAGAAAGTTTCTGCATTATGAGAGCTTTTTTCTCTGTGACATGCCTAGACAAGCGATTGGAACTTGCATATGCATGCCTGGATCATAGATCTTGGCGCTCATGCGTATCAGGCAATATTGCGAAGGTGCTAACGGCTCATAATAAAGAAAACTAACCATGTTATCAATTTGACTTTATTTCTTCTTTTCTTTGTCCGAAGCTTCGTCGTTCCGGCAAAATTTCACCGCTTTTCAGTTTGAGAAATTTCGGGAGACTAGTACGCCATCTCTCTCCAAGATGATTTCCTGAAGCCTATAAGATAGTAGTCAATAATAGCTACGAGATGAGTATTAGGAATACTAGGGCGTTAGAAAACCAATATGCTGAATACCTGCCAGTGTTGTGCCAGTGCTTCCATAGGCCCCATATTCCTTTGATCGGACCTAGATCACACTCAAATTAGCGGACTATGGTAGGTTATGATGTGTTTACTACTAATTTCGGAAGCGCCCTCAGACCGGGCACGATTGACCGCTTTTCCTTCTTGCTTGCATCAGGTTTTCTTTTCGTCTCTCAGTGTTCATGCGCCCAGCTTTGACATTGAAAACGAGATGCACATAATTGTATAGAACCACTCAAGTCCGAAGGGTCTCAACATAAGTAGCGTAGTACCCGCTACATCCTCACCAAGCGTTGGGCCTTCACGTTATATGTGTGCATTGCTAATACTTATATATGAAGTCTGGGACTCTAGGAACCCATTTGGGGTTATCTTTGGGTCTGTGCCGAAGTGCCATGTTCGTTGCGGCTTCATTTTCCCGTGAAACTTTGCCATTCCGGGTGATTTTTGCCTGTTCAGGATAAGCCTTATGCTTACGCAGACCAGGAACGCTCATCGATACGACAATTTCTCAGATATCCTTCCATTTTCCCGGAACATGCATATGCAATATTACATGCGGATAAGCACATTCCGCAGGAAAGGCTTGGCTTTTTCTCTGGGCATAATATTTCCCTCGTCACTGAAACTTGGTGTTTAATAGCCCTTCACCTTGTCCGACGTTTGGCCTCCAAGTTTGCTCTATCCACACACTCTCTTTTTTCCATTCGGGATATCTACCTGCAGATTTAAGCGCTCGAACACGCTGAGCCTATTCTTAACTGTTGTTATTTATACCCACTTTCCAATATGAATCGGAATCCGGTTCTCCACCAAAACCCATCTTCAACGAGCTTACTGTCTGATGACCGCCCATCCTTCTCTTCAGCTCGGGCTTCCCTAGGACGCCAGTCTACTGCTTCTGCAGCGTCTATACCCAGCTCGCCTCGAACTCCTATGACACCGATCAGTCGATCAGAAGATGGGCATCCAGTACGCGACTGCTTCAATTTTATCCTTATCTTGCGTATACTGAAAGGAATTCGCGTAGGCATCCCTCGCCGAAAAGGTTTGTCTTTCAATGTCGCTGTATCGAGTAGTTGATATCTGATCTCCTGCTACAGTATGCACTTCCTTCTTCACCTGCGACATGGGGAATGCCGCTTCTTATGAATAATCGGGAACCAGACGACTCCCTACATAATCCAGATCCACGACGGGATAGGAAAAGCGATGCTGGGGGTCACATTTTCACTCTTCGTGGTTTAGGAAACCTGGGATGCCTCGCCATTCTTTGTCTAGGGACCATGATGCTGTTGTGCGTGTCCTGACATCTTTTCGCTTACACCACATCTGACACCGACTCATTTCTCTAGCGCTGGTTTGTTTCTCTCTCTCACCGCTACAAAAAATGTACTGAATTCACCGAAGGCTATCCCGTTCTGTCGCATTACATGCGTCAGAAACTGACCAACCAAGGTGGTTTTAATCTGGGAGGGATCAATGCGACAGGCCAGATACCTGACCTGCCGGGGAACTATGGACTGGTAGACAAAGATACACCTGAGTCGGCAAAAACTCTTAAGTCGTATCACAATGACGACGAACTTGTTCTGGTATTCTCGGACGAGTTCAACGCTGACGGTCGGACCTTCTATCCTGGAGACGATCCTTTTTGGGAGGGTGTAGATCTGCATTACTGGGGAACTGTAAGTTCTTGAATAATCTCTTATATCTAACACAGGCTGACCATAATTTATAGGAGGATAAAGAGTGGTATGATCCTGTTCAAGGTTCGGCCTCAGTGCTCAGCACGCTATCTATATCATCCCTCTGACGTTCCCTCTATTCAAAGCTACGACTAAAGATGGCAAATTGCACATGAGGCTGGATCTTGTTGATGATCCAATAGACAATCACAACATGACCTATAAGTCCGGAATGGTGCGTATCTACATTGTATATACTCCGAAGATATTAATCGGATTGTCAGATCCAAACATGGTAATTCGCCATCTCTTTTACAAACAAGCTGTATTGTTAAATTCGTACAGGAACAAATTCTGCTTCACTGGTGGTATGGTGATTGGTGTGTATCCCTGATTTTTTCAATGTTTATTTTCAATGATTTGACTTGTATTTGGATAGCTAGTGTCCAACTGCCGGGGTCAAGTAATGTCAGGTACGAGCCCTCCTGCTTAGTGCTTTCGTTCTCTTTCTCAAACCCGATAAAGTGGTCTGTGGCCTGCTGTGTGAGTCACGTCGAATTCAAATTTTCTCTGTTCTTATTTCTTTTATGTCAGTTGGTCTATGGGAAATTTAGGTCGAGCAGGCTACGGAGCCAGTGTGGAAGGTCTCGTACGTGCATTCATTCCCCGCTATTATTTCATCAGTATTTATTCTGATGTCTTGTAAAGTGGCCGTACAGTTACGACAGCTGCGATGTGGGGACACTGCCCAACCAAACGTACCCTAATTCGGCCACTCCTATCGCAGCTACTGAGGGCGGTGATCCTAAAGCAAATGGCTATCTAGTGAGGAACTATGCAGTAGATTGATTCAATATTTGGATCGCTAATTCATACCAGTCATACCTTGCAGGCCAGCGGTTATGTATGCGCTCTTACCTGAACCAAGTCGAGGGTACCACTGACTTTCTTCAGCCGCTTGTACTTGTCCTGGAGAATCGCACCCTGGGCCCATGAAATCGGACGGAACATATGTTGGCCGTGCAGCCCCCGAAATCGATGCTCTTGAAGCAACTGTGACAGATGGCATAGGATATGTAGGGCTAATTCTCGTATTTTTCTATGGATTCGAACTAATCTTTTCTCAGGTCTCTTTGTCTGCTCAATTTGCCCCATTCAACGTGCGCAATACTAAATATGCATGAAGGACAGATGTCGGTCTAACTTAATTATACAGGCGAAGTATTCAATCGTGAAGGACAACACTACCACGGCATTCGACGATCCTGAGAGGACTGTCTTGAACCCATATCGAGGAAGTGTGTACCATCTATTTACTTCGTGCCCATGTTACTAATCGTTTTGTCAGGTCGCTACCAACAAACGGCAAGTGGATTGGGACTGACAAACCCAGATTGCTACGAGATACCCGGAACGTGCTTCGCGCTGTATGGTTTCGAATATCAACCCGGGTAAATGGCACCACTAAATCTTACTATCTATATGATTTAATTTCTTCTCCAGTTTTGATAATGCTTATATCACTTGGATCAACGAGGTCCGGGCTTGGACGCTTTATTCATCAGCGTTGGTGGCAGATAGCTCCGTTGAGATTGGTCGCCGTTCAATTCCACAAGAGCCAATGGTAATTTCGTTGTCGATACCTCTTAGAATATCTATTGACATATTGCATCTTTTAGTATCTCATCACTAATCTTGGCATCTCTGAAAGCTTCGGTACAATTGACACTACCAACCTCAAATTCCCGGTAACAATGCTGGTTGATTACATCCGTGTGTATCAGCGGAAAGACCAAATCAACGTCGGCTGCAGCCCAGACGGATTCCCTACCAAGGATTACATCAACACGTACGTGCTCGATATCGTGCTTGACGATACATTATATACTAACTATTGCAATAACACAGCTACATGGAAGCTTACACAAACCCTAACTTGACGGTCTGGTCGGATTTCGGGCAGCCATGGCCCAAGAACAGCCTATCAGCTAACGGGTGTAATTAAACCACTTTGTACTGATTTCAAGCATCAGTGTATTGTCCAGTTTGGCTATGCTCATCTTGCAAACTATTCCCGGACCTAGGCAAACTTCTTTCAATTCCTTTAGCACGCCGACGTACTGTTCTAGAGACTCTGGAGGTCGATCCTTCCGTGTTTATTACCATATTTATGTAGATAGTTCAGCCGTTTAGCAAGTGGTTATCATTTTGCATTGTTGTCGATGCGGTTCTAGTCCAACCAACAAGAAAATCCGACACTTTTGGTCCATGCTACGTCTCGACATGTACTGAAATGATCTCATGAAAAATTGATGCCTCTATATGTCGTAAGCTGTGACTTCATGCGAGTGGCTTGAAGAGGCGTAAAATTGGTCATACAGGAGTCGTTTGCATAGTCCATATAATTATCTGATAGAGGTTCCATAAGTCAACGAGCTTGTATGTGCTAGCAGAGAGACAGCTCACGGAATGGATCAGTTCCGGGGCCTGAACATGTGTCGCGAGATTGGGGGCATCCGCTAGCGGGACTGGCTTCTGCAGGCGTGTCCGAAACATAATCTCCGTCACCCGAGCATCCACCCTAGCCAGATACCCGGCCACTCAGTCATCGCATCAATAGAGGTGAAAATCTGGTACTTACCTGAAAAGTGTGATAGAGACCGTGCCAATGTCCCGATTCATGGGTCAGCGTTCGCCCCAGGTTGTAAGGTGCTGTTCTGCCCCCGGGGAGAGTGCTATAGAGGATGACGACACCATCATCTGCCATGTTGCCTGCAACTGTAATTGGGAAGGTAGAATAACCGAGCAGCCCGGCAAATGAGCCTGTGAAGCTGAACGAGGTGTTGTCAGCCTGGGAAGCGAACCAAGTATGCGGGGAAATCTGGATACCTGACAGTAAATACGTTGAGATCTCCGGCACCACCCTTTCGAAGGGCTTGCTTCATTGCAGTGTTCTGAGAACTATGGTGGATTATGAGTTGAGAATGCGACAATTCAATCTAGAAAGAATCTGACGTTCCCGGTCCACAGTTTGTAAACCAATCGTCATTAACCGTCGTCGTGATGCTCTTCAGATTGAAAGAAATCCCCGTGGATGCATAATCCGAATTAATGACTTGGATTTGGTTGTGGACATCAGTGAGCCTGACGTTCAAGAGTGAGTTTTTATGAGAGAATGTCAGTGTTGCGCATATCAATCATATTGATAGACTTACGAGAGTTGACCAGCACCTGTGCTTGAGGTGATGATGTGGAAGTAGACATGAATGACGGCTGAGGAGCCTGTAGATTCAATTCCATCTTGTCACGGGCGTGCCCCGTGACGCATCATATTATATCTTGTTTGGCATCACCCTCGGTGATGCCACTATTTAAGTACTTGCATTTGTAATCAGACAGTAGATCTTTTGCTTGTACCACGTAGTCTACCAATTATATTGGTTCTGGCTTAGTTTGTACAGCTTAAGAACTACCCGTAAAGCGCCGCTTTACACTTTTTTAAGCCTTCCAAATAACTTGGAAAGACCCTTCCTTACCGAAGGAAAATCAAGATCTATTCTTGAACACACCCCGTGAAAATTTCACGTAACAGAATGGCAGAAGGTGACCACCTGTCAACAGGTGGGAACTCCGAGGACCCACGCACTCCAGTGCCAGCAACACCGGAGTACGTGGGTACTACCACAACGTCGCCCAGCAGGACTCGTCCTGCAGGCACCGCATCGCAGCTCTCAGCTGTGGGCGCAGAGAGCGATCGTGGCTCTTTCCTGATGAGAGATATCAGGCAGCCACAACCTCGGACATCAACCGAGGGATCTGAGGCGATCGGTCAACGATCGCACGATATCGACGATGGCGTCGATCTCGCCAGACTAACGAATGGTCTCGAAGACCAGATCGAGCTTGTATGGAATATACACAACGTCGATCGAGATGATCGACGACAAGTACTGCGAGCAATGGCGACGCAGTACGTCATACAAGCTATACACCACTCAGGTCAACATATACCTGAGGGATCAGAGAGATGGATATCTCTAATCATCGTGACCTTGACACGTATCGCGAAGCGATACGAATTGATTCGAAACGACAAGAGGAGTTCAAGGGCATCCACACCAATGTCCCCCGTCTTGATCCAAACACCATCAGTGGTACCAACACTGACACATCGAGGAGGGTCAACGACCACGTCCCCTCCCACGGCATCACAAATGGTCGGAGAACCATTTACGCACTCATCCCCCACGTTGGAAATGGCAAGGGCGGGTCTCGACGAACCACGACGATGGGACGAAACGAACGAACAGTACCAGAGACGACGCGCTGCGTCTAACCGCCTACAAGCTCGCGAGACGAGCGCGGTACCATTATATACCGCAACCAACAATGTGGGCGAAGCCCCCAACACGGATAATCGGGTAACGTACCCAAACGTTACCGTAAGAACGCCGAGGGCTATGAATTGGAAGGACAGAGTCGCCTACCAACGCCTCAGGCGAGACGACATTAATAGAACTGGTGAATCGTTAATCGATGACCAGGGCGTCGAGTTACGAGGACCAAACGCATACGACCTGGATTATCCAGGAGAATCATTAGGAAATAATGCACCGACACAGGTTAAATTCGAGGAGGTCAACGACCTCCCGGAAAGGATAATCAGTCCTGACCGACGCGACGACTATCGCGAAGAACGACGTGATAACTACCGTGAAGAACGACGCGACGATTATCGCGAAGAACGACGTGATAACTACCGCGAAGAACGACGCGACGAATATCGTGAGGAACGACGGAAGTATGGCCCACGGGACCATACCCCAAAGTCAGCAGTACGGTTCAGCTTTGAGCCAAGAGACAGCGAGGTCTTGGACCTCGGCACCGCTCCCGCAACCAATCGACATTTTAGTCGAGGATACTCAACACCGAGGTCGCTCGGACCTCGCCACGACGCCCCTGGCGTAGTTGAAGCTTCGGATCGTCACCGATCCATCATGGAGCAACGGCTCACTACACTGATTCATGAAGCTCTTAGCGTCAGGATATCTTATCCTGATGGTGTCAAATTAATCAGAAACTCGACACCGGTGAAAAATACACCGGTTCATCCAAGTTCGCTGACCTGGAAAACTGGCTATCAGATTTAGCCTACAAGATGGCGGTGCGCCAGCTAGGAGGAAAAGAATTAGACCGCATGCGAGTAATAATACTCGGTGAACACCTAGGTGGGGAAGCCCACGAGTGGTATATTCGTCATGTACTCAGTGTTAGTCGTACCAAACTCGGTTGGACGTTCGAAGCTGTAATAATAGCTTTATACAACCGATTTATCCATGCTACGACAATGCAGGATGCACGCGAGGGCTTCAGGAAAGCCAAGTACTCCGCATCTCGCGGAGTACAAGCATACTATGACGAACTCATTGGGTTCGCCACAAACATGGCTGCCTACCCCGATGATTTCTCATTCATCGAAGTATTCCTTGAAGGAATACCTAAGGACATGCGAACTGAGCTCCTCCGCGAGCGAGGATTATCACCTGAAGCTCACACTATGGAGGACTTCATTGCCTTCGCTATAGCACATGAATCACGAGTCAAGACAGATGATTATTACAATCGCCGAGCGAGAATACACACCGCGCCGTCGACCGCAAAGCCCAATGAGGCGACGACCGATCGCCGTCGCCCGGGCTCGCAGAAAACACATCGACGCGCAAATCATACATCGCCAAGGGAGGATCGACCCTCTCAACCAACCGCGACGAAAACGCCGCTGAAAGATAACCCAAGCCAGGAGGCTCCACGTAACAAAACGTGGAACAGAGCCTCTGGCAGTGGCAATACCCTGACATGCTTCAACTGCGGAGGTGAAGGACACTTCTCCAAAGACTGCCCACAACCCCCAAAGAACAAGAGGGTCCATGTACGGGCAGCCCATTCCGAGGACACGCCCTCGGATAATGGAGACGCGACAGCGAACGATGGCGACGACGCAGACAGCTGCGCGAGTGACTGCGAAGCATGTGCGGAAGACCACGATGAAGGCCAGACCTTCACCGACATCGAGGTCGAGGGTTACCAATCTGAGGGTTCCTCAGATTTCATGCGGGCGATGACTGTATCCCCTGCCGACAGAAATGAGGACCCAGTCCCCGCAACCCGCGATCGCTTATCTGCGGTTAACGCAAGCGCCACTAAGGAGGAAATCCTTATGCGGAGGGTACGCGTGCGTACCTCGAACAATAGCCGTGTCCGACCTGTTGTACGCAACGAGGACAAAGAATGTCTCGCGACATACTTGAAGGTCGGTGGCATGGATGCATGGGTCCTCTGGGACTCAGGAAGCACCACAACTGGTATCACACCAACGTTTGCGCATGTCGCAGACATCGTGGTGGACACCCTATTAGACCCACACATCCTCCAATTAGGCACAGTCGGGAGTCGATCAATGATTAAATACGGAGCGGATGTCCTCATCGACATCTTCGGGAAAATGTCGACGATATATGTCGACATCGCTAACTTTGATCGCTACGACATGATCGTAGGCACTCCTTTTATGCGACAGCATAAGGTCATCCTTAACTTCGTTACAAACGAAGTTATTATCGACGGTAAAGCACTGGCAGCGACGCGCGTCCAATTAAAGGACACAGATGGTCGTTTGAGGAGGTACAGAGCCTCCGAGAAAGTTAAGGAGTGACTGCCTACCCCGAAAGCGACTGTGGAGGATATCGCGGACGCCGGAGATGGACTTAAAATGCCATCTCTCGCTGTCGACCACCCAAACATGTTGCTGAGTGAGGAAGAGTTCTTATCTCTTCCCAAGGGGGGGGATAAGGACAGAAAAAACGATATGGGTAAGAAAACCCACAACAAAACACACAAGAAACATGCAAAACCTGTCCCAAAAAGTATGGAAATACCATACTGCCAACCTACGTCATCACGAGTCAAGGTCGAAGACCTTGTAACAGATGAGGAGGACCAAAGACGCATGGACAACCTGGCCAAAGAAATCCAGGAAGACCAAGTTCCGAAAGAACGACAGTCGTTCTGGGATAGACCGACACCACCACCACAATTCGAGTGGATGCCCGATCCACGAATGCCGACAGAATGGAACGCCATGGTATCAGATATGAGAACAAATGATTGGGCGAGGTTCAGACCTCGCGGAGAGTGTTATCGAACACCAGAGGACGACGAAATATCCTCAACTCAAGAATTCACAGGGACTTGGTACCCTGATAACACGGAACGCGAACGACTGCATGCACAATCAGTAGTCAGACTGGAGACACCAGTAGACGAATGGAGCACATCCATTCAAAAATTGCGTGCAAGATTCGATGAACCCAAACGGAAACAGCCTCCGGACAAGAAGCCGGACAGAAAAGGAAAAGGAAAAGCGACAGGCCTTTCCGAGGAAGACTATCCTCGATTACGCCAACAATGGCATGACGAGTTTCATGATATGGTACAAGGCGTCAAGGAGGTTCTACCCCCCTTCAGAGAAGTAAACCATGAAATTCATCTAATTGAGGAAACAAGCGGTACGCGTACCACATGCCTCGATGCCCACTATCACTACGAGACGAGTTCTACGAAAAACTCAACCGATACGTGAACGCAGGATGGTGGGAAGCCAAATCGTGCGCACAGGCCGCACCGATTATGTGCATCCCCAAGAAGGATGGACGCCTTCGTACAGTAGTCGATGCACGACTACGAAACGACAACACAGTAAAGGATGTTACGCCTCTACCCGACCAAGACGTCATACGTGAGGACGTCGCGCGAGGAAAGATCAGATCGAAAATCGATCTGGCCGATGCATATGAACAAGTCAGGGTACGCCCTGAAGATGTACATAAAACGGCATTTGCAACAATTGCTGGGACATACGTTAGCAACGTTATACAGCAGGGCGACTGCAATGCCCTGCCACATTCCAGCGCCTAATGACGTCCATATTCAGGGACGCCATCGGCCGCTTCATGCACGTATATCTGGATGACATATTCATCTTCTCAGATAGTGTCGAGGAACATGAAAGACACCTCAAATATGTATTCGAGCGCTTACGCGCTAGTCAGCTGTTTTTGAAATGGAAAAAGTGCGAATTATACGCCGAAAGAATCGATTGCCTTGGTCATATCATCGACGACCAAGGAATACACCCTGACGCGGACAAGTTATCACGCATACGCGAATGGCGAGTACCGCGGAATTACAACGACATCCAACGATTCGTTGGGCTAGTCAACTATGTAGGAAATTTCCTACCCAATATATCTGCCTATACCGGGCCTCTCCTCGCGATGACAATGAATGGCGCGCCATTCCACTGGAGACCACTACATCAGCGATGTTTTGACATGATCAAACGAATATGCTGCAAGACGCCGATCATACGACCCATCGACCCGAAATCCGGTGAGCCTATATGGCTCATATGCGATGCGTCGAAAACGGGCGTTGGAGCAATGTATGGACAAGGTCCATCCTGGCAACAATGCAGACCCGCCGGATTCATGTCCAAAAAGTTCACTAGCGCCCAGCAAAACTATGCTGTACATGAGCTCGAGACACTGGCCATACTAGAATCCCTAATAAAGTGGGAGGACAAGCTAGTAGGACACCGCCTACATGTCATCACAGACCATAAAGCTCTTGAATTCTTCAAGACACAGGTGAACTTATCCCATCGGCAACGCCGATGGACGGATTACATGTCGCGATTCGACTTTGACATCACATACATCAAAGGGGAATATAACAAGGCGGCGGACTGCTTATCTCGATACTACGAGAACGATACTAGCGCCGACGTCTACGAGCCCCATGAATACGTTCGCGCAGACGCAAGAATTGATCCGGAAGGAGAAGATCTCCCGTTGAACGGACTCGAGAGATTAAGGAGCGCGTAGTCGAGCTGAGGGCGATGCAAGCTAGGGAACTGCGACGCAGTAGGCGCCTGAATGACAAGCGCGAAGAGCGCGAACACGAAGCGCAAGAGATGAAAGAGGCCGAGGGCCTCAATGACTTGGATCACGATAGTGATATGGCGACCCGCGCGAGTTCTGCCGGAGCGAACCACGAGGACATGAGCCTCGGAGAGGCACTATTCAACAGGAATAATGTGCCCGCGCCAAAGCTGCCAAATGATGACGAGTTCATCACAAAAATAAAAGCAGCATATGCCAACGACAAACTGTTCTCGCTGGTCATGGACCAGCCATCAGAACATCCCGCCTTTGAAATAAAGGATGGGATAATATGGTTCACGAACCATAACGAAAACCGCGTAACGTGCGTACCACGCGAGCGCGAACTCATAACCAAGGTTCTCACTCAGGCCCACGAAGTTGTCGGTCATTTCGGTGAACAACGCACATCCGAATACATACGGAGATGGTATTGGTGGCCACAGATCGCCAAGGACGTGCGCGAGTTCTGTCGAACGTGCGAGTCATGTCAGAGGTCGAAGACCTCAACACGACCACCCGCTGGAAAGCTCCACACACTGCCCGTACCAACTAAACCTTGGGACTCGATAGGAATGGACTTCATTGGTCCATTCCTGAATCCAAAGGATTTAACTACCTTTGGGTAATTATATGCCGAATGACAAGTATGGTTCACTTAATACCAGTGAACACAACCACAACGGCATCAGAACTTTCATGGATATACCTACGAGAAATCGTGAGGCTACACGGCCTACCAAGCACGATCGTCAGCGATCGAGACTCGAAGTTCACTTCGCGATGGTGGCGTGAGCTCCATAAGATATTAGGCACGCGCCTATTAATGTCGACATCATTCCATCCGCAGACTGATGGACAGACTGAGCGTGCCAATAAGAACGTTGGACAATTTTTCGTACTCTGGTCCATGCAAACCAGAAAAACTGGGTTGATAAAGTGGCAATGACCGAATTCGCGATAAACGCGAGCATATCGGAAACCACGAAATATGCACCGTTCGAACTGAATGGAGGATACATGCCCTCCATGATCCGCGAAATTCGAAGTAACGAGGGCGTCGCGAAGGGTATTAGGTCCTTCGCAGAGGCTGCCCTCGAGCACCTAGCCGAGGCGCATGACGCGATTATTGAAGCGCGCGCGCTACAAACACATCACTCAAATAAACGTCGTGGCGAGGAACTTGCCCTCGCAACAGGAGACTTGGTATATTTATCGACCAAGAATTTGAAAATAGCAAAGAGCAGAGCGCGGAAGCTCTGCCGAAATACATTGGACCATATCGTGTATTGATGGCATACCCCAAGACATCGACATACACTTTGCAATTGCCTACAGCTCTGCAAACACGCAGGATTAATCCTACATTCCATGCCTCGCTACTGAGGCCCTACCACCCATCCGATGACGCGCTATTCCCTAACAGGGCTCAGCCAGAGCCCTATGACTTCGGCGCCGCCGACGATCAGGAATGGTTCGTAGACGATATACTGGGCCATCGGTGGACAACTGATGGCCACATCGAATATGAGATTCGATGGAGTGCCGGCGACACTACATGGGAACCCCATGCCGAATGCAAGGACCTAGAGGCCTTGGACCGATACCTCGAAATGCAGGGCGCTAGACGGCCCTCGCAGCTATCTAAGCGGACATGAGCCGGCCCGACACGCGATCACGAGACCGCAATCGTGAGAACGATTTGGACGGAGTTCCAAAAATTTAATCGCGTCGAAATCGACAAGGCCCTGCATCCCTCCTTATACACACCCACCCACCACACCCCATCGCCTACCCACTCATTCCAACTATGGCACAGCGCGGCGACTGCAGCAAGGGCGTGGACAGCGAGGCGGACGCGGCCGGAGCCGCGGACAGCAGATCCGAGGCGGGGCTGGATCTGGTAGGGGGGGAACGGGGGCGCTCAGCGCCACTTTTCCGACCCCTTCCAGCAAACGGCCCCCACATACCAAAATCCATTTGGAGGGTACTACCCTCCTGGACCACCGATGATGGGACAATCCCATCCACCACCACCAACGATGGGCAACCCCATCCCTCATACAATCAACCAGGTGGATCCTACCACCCCCCACCACCAAACCATGGAGGATACCATCCCCCACCCACGAGAAACGCACCCGGCCCGAGCCTGACGCGCACGCAATCAGACCAACCCCCTCACCCTAGGGACAATGGCAACAGAACGCCCCCTAGGAAGAACAAGGGGAAACAGAGAGCACGGAGTGTGGACTCAGCGCCACAGGATGACGAGGACGAGGCAACCAAGCGCCTCAATGAGCGGCTACTCAGAGCAGGGATCTCGATGTCCCTAGAAGGAGACGAGCCCGATGATGAGACGGCCATCCTCATCAACGAGATCCTCCTACGCCTGGAAGCAGCCCGAGCGGAGGTGGACCACCTCCGCACAGCGAATGCGACTCTCAGGAAGGGCCGCAAACGAGAAGCGCCATCCGAAGAGGACCGCGATGAAGAACAACGCCCCCCAAAACGGCGTGACTTCCAAGCCAGCGAGGACGGAGGGTCCTCGTACACCCATACACCCAACCCACCTGTAGGGCATGCCCTACCACCAGCACCACACGACGAGCGCGTAGAGAGGGCCGGACCCTCACAACCGCGACGAAACATGCGCGCGTCGTCGTCGCGCCAGCCGCGATACGAAACGAGGGACCCACCCTCAGCGTACGAAGAGGACATCAAGATGGACACGGATGCGTACATCCCGTTCGTACCAAGGGGATTCGGACCAGTGACACTCGTCACGATGCCACCCAGCTACCCCGCCCCGCCTGCCGTCGAGAACGACCCAACAATCGAGCGGGCATCGCCCCCTCGCGACTCCGACGAAAGCTCGAGCGATGAGTCTGTTGAGTTGTGGGACGAAGACCCACAAAGCATTGCTCGCGCGCAGGGCGGTGACTGGCCATCAGAGGCGGACCTCAGGAATCGCCGAAAGCACAATCGCGACGTGAAGGAAGAAAGGAGTTGAGGGCTAAAGCCCTCGCCGAGAAGAGACGACGAGTCGAACGACAAATGTCTGGACGTGTTCCAGACGGACTTGGGGTGGTAAGGATACCACCCTCAAACTCAATTGAGCGTAACAACGCCATGCTCGGGATGTGGCCGAGACAGAGGATCTACTACTCGGCCCGCACCAACATCGTGTATGTTGGCCAGAGTGCGGCTGTGGCGTCTCAATTCGAGATGCAGAATCAATCAGGGTACCGCCCTGTTCATGGGCACCCCCTCTACTCGCGTGTTCCAAGGGGCGTCCCACGCAATCCAGAGGAGCTCGATCGTCTCATGACGATTGCCACCAACGCTCGTCTGGATGACACGGTGCGTATGGAGGCCTACTGCCTCCTAACCGAGTTCCACACCGTCATCGGGCGCATACACCCAGCGTTATGGGATCGCACCATGGCCGCGTTCATGGATTCTGGATTCAACCAGAGCTACCAACCAGATGTGGGGCCACACTTTATGGGACCTGCACCCATAGCACGCGACTTCTCTCGAGCAATAGTGAGCAACCCATCCAACAGCACACGAGGTGCGGGCATGCCCACACCTGATCCCCGTGAATCGTTAAACCAGGACGTCATGGGTCAATACATCATGCTACATGGACGGCCAGGTTCATCCAACCCATTCCTGGGGGTGGTCATGGACCACTCCTACCGCATCCATCGTCGCTCCCTGTTCGGTTATGGCCTCGGAAGGATGCTGGCCCCCGCCAACTCCCACGCGCGATCAGTCTTCATGCGGCTGTACGCCGCACTGACTGCAATGCCTTTCCGTTACACGGATGCTGTTGCCGCGCACAACGTCAACAATCCAGGCGCACCAATGCACCCCCAAGCTGGCCCGCAGTTCGTGTTCCAGCGCCTAGTCATCGACGACCGCCATGCGTCGAATATGACGATTGAGGACATCATCCAAGTCCTCATTCATAACTGCATCCCAACCGATTGGGTCGATCACGCATATCTGTACGGGCTGCAATTCTTGGACCAGCACTACCATGGATCGGCCCTCGATAGGGCACTACTGGATGAGCAGGACAATGAGCGCCTGCACCGACTTGACCAATATGGCGCCCCGCCTGCGATACCCGCATGGGATGGCTGGAGGCACCCAACGGAGGACGAGATCCTCCGTATGCATATAATCCTCGACACCGAGGAACAACGAGGGGTGTTTAGTCTCAACGCGCGAGGATGGCTGCTGACAGGCGATACACCATATCGCCGCTACCTATCCGGGCGCTCGCGCAACGACGCCGACGCGGGTGTCGCGGAGTTACGTGCGAGATTGCTGGCTGCAACAGCCATTACCACCAACACCGCAATCGCACCGCCGCCTCCGCCCCCACCTCCTGCCGCGTTGCCCACGAGCAGCAGTGACGATGCAACCGCTAACGCGGTTGCTAGCACTACATCTTCACTCGTTAACACGAATGATACAACGCTCGATGGCACGCAGGACGCCGTCATGGAGAACACGGACGATGGGGGCGAAAACCACGCGAACGACCACGACGACCCACCTCCACCATCACAACCACACATGGAGGACTAACAGTCCTCCTGCAACCAATCATCATCATATGGACTTGCCATATTCTTGGTTAATTTTTAGAGATCGCGCAGCGATCGTTCAAGGGGGGGTATGTCACGGGCGTGCCCCGTGACGCATCATATTATATCTTGTTTGGCATCACCCTCGGTGATGCCACTATTTAAGTACTTGCATTTGTAATCAGACAGTAGATCTTTTGCTTGTACCACGTAGTCTACCAATTATATTGGTTCTGGCTTAGTTT
>JACGCK010000318.1:0-43165 GCA_014925825.1 Pholiota molesta
ATCGCGCTGCATATCGTCTATTCTCACTATCTACGCAGTGCCCGAGCCCCATGTACGCTCTCTAGGCCTCACCGTCCTCCGCGGGCCCACCATCACCGTGCTCAACCCTGTCGACGGCTCAGAGGAAATCGCCAACCCTTTCCTTGCCGCAGACCAATAGACAAGACCCGTCCGGGCACAGCATCTATTGCAAGGGAACAAGCCAGCACCCTTTCATCCGAGTGTCGCCCGGTGCTTTCAAATTTCCTGGTCGTCCTCGTCTGCATTCCATCAGGTTTCACCTTGTATTTTCTCTGTGTTCCGTTCCTCGCCAATCTCCTCGCTTTTACCTCCTCTGTCGTTTTGTCTAAACCCTGATCCTTATCTCGCCTGCTACCTGCTGCCTTCAACCTCTATTGCACTGCGCCCAATGCCCTGGCAGACGCAGGCTGCCATCGCATGCACTTTGATGTACTACATACGTACTTCGGCTATGAAATTACCAATGGTTACCCAATACACCATGTTCTCCCCCTCCCTGCTTCTTGTCTCCGTTTTGTTCAGCCTTTGTGCACTTCTCTTTTCTGAGCTGCCGTAGGTCAGTCGTATGAATTACCAGGTATCATCAACGTCCAGTACAAGGACTCCCTCTCCCTAATCAAGGAACTCATTTATACGTAACTCTACGTAACTGCAGGTACTCTCCTGTTGCTCTGTTCCGATCATAACAGTTTACAAGGCAGAAACTAAAATCCCGTCCTTCGTTCGCGGACCAGAAGTAAAGCAGCTCAACCTTGTACATTTCATCTGAAGGATTAGCAGATTGAGAAAAAACCAAACCACTATTACTGTAATCTCGATGAGCAATGACATGGACAGACCATTACGCGCCGAAAAGTTTGGCCTGTTAAGCTCGCTGCTAGAGCCAGGGCTTGGAGTCGACTCGACTCGACTCTCAAGGCTATAAACTATTATTTTTACTTATCTCAGTCCTTAAAGAAAATAATCGCATCTTTCCTTCAAAAAGTCAAATTCCAGATTCATTCCAACTCCAAAATCTTCCAAACATCCCCATTCCACTCTACTTCCGTCCCCCAGCCCACCCACCCCGCTCTCCCTCTCCCGGCAGAAAAACCACATCCCCGCGTTCAAGCCCTGTCGAACAAACCACCTCCCACCCTCCCGCTGCACTCTTCACCCCCTGCCACGCCCAAAACCGCCCCTCCTGATCCCTCCCCATCGCCAGCTGCCGATCGCCCACCTGCGCCTGCCAGGCGGATCCCGAGGCGTTGCAGAGGAACAGCACAGGGCATGGGTCGCGGAGAGTGTGCTCATGCCAGATCTCTTCGTACGGTGTCATCAATCCCGTATCTGGATTGACCATTTCGCCTGTTTCCAGGGTGTCTCCGCTTTCTAGGACGGTATTCGTCCCTATATCTCTAACGGAGAGAGGGTCCTATACACGATTTAGAGGACCAGATTTGAACGAAGCTCTTCAACTTTAAATCAGATAGTAAACCGAGACTGACGAGCGTCCTCGAATCAATATGATGCTTGAACTGCACTCGGCCATCAGACACTACATAACAATTATACCACAGAACACATGAGCAGTGAGCACCATCGCAGAACGAAATACGGACAGACGTTGATGGCGGTACCCAGCAAACGCCCAGTCCAGCTGACCTCCCCCTTCAAGAACCGCACGTCCAAGAACACGCCCGTCTTCCCTCCAGTGAGCACGACGGTATCCGTGGGCTCGGTGGCAGGTCCGGGCACCCAGCGGATCGAGCGTCGAACGGCGATAGAGGATGATGATGAAGGCATGAAGGCAATGGTCGATGGTCAATTGTACGCTGGCACCCGCGGCGAGCAAACGTGAGATAACGGGCTAAGGACCGAAAATCATCCCATGGACCCACAGCAGTGATGTGCGGGTCATAACCATAACCGAATAGTTATGGTTATCTTAACAGTTATGTAGAAGTTATGAATAGTTAGTGACTGTTATCCATCAAATAACTTTCGCACCTTTTATACAGCACCCGTATATATGTGATCATCAAAGCTCCGAAATGGACTTTTGCGCGGATGAAAGTAGGAGAGACTGAAAGATCTGTATTCGAATGCACGATAGCAGAGTCGATAGATAAATGGATAACAGAGAGCCAGGCACAAAGTCGAAAGAAGAGTGAAAACACGGGGAAAATACAAGCGCTCGAGCGGAACTAACAATGAAAGAAAGAACCCCTTTCACTATTAGTGTCAAGACCGAATAATAAATAATCGGTGACTGCCAGTGTGCGTTAGAACATGGAACCTGTTATACTAATTCATAATACACGTATTAACGTAACTAATAGTAGTGGAAGAAAGTCATACAAGTGAATGAGAAATCATATTACACAATATCAGAATGGTGCACGATGCACCGGGATCCTTATTCAAAGGCCAGTATATTACAAAAGATCTTCAAATTTGGCAGCTTTCACTCTCTTCTCCGTGATCAAGAAAGGAGCTGGGAGAGCCGGCACGTCTCCAAACGCTGTTGCCTCATCATCAGGAACACCCAAAACCATCCTCGCCACCGCCTGGCCGCTCAACCACGCATGGACCATACCCTCACCGGTATATCCAGCGCAGATCCACTCTCCAGGTGCAGCAAGCGGCGGACTCGACGCGTCAACATCAATGGTAGAGTGCATCGACGTGCTGCACGATGGCGCCGTGCCCACCGCTTCCTGCCGGACGTACGGCCGGGCCAGTGGCACCGCGCGCGGCGGCTCCTTCCTCCCCGAAACGGACTCCGGCACGCGCCCGACCCAAGGCTGCATGTCCGCCGAGATGCCAATAATCCCCGTCCACGCGGCTTTCACGCGGCCCTTGCCCCATGCGACGCCCGCAGAGTGGGGTCTGGCCTTGCCATCGGGGTCGGCTTCAGAGCTTTCTTGGCCCCAGTGCTCCGCGAAATATTGCTGCAGCGCGCCATTGAGATACGCCTCGATTTCGAAGTCGCCGGTGCTGTCGTCGACAATGCCGATATTCGCTAGCAGCGCCGCTTCGGAACGCCCGCCGAGCATCGCGCCTCCTCCAAACATAAATTCACCAGAGGTCGGGAGAGGCGTCTTTGCGGGATCGTTACTCGCGGGCAGAAGCTGGGAGAGGTAGTCGAATGCGAATTCTTGCTGGAGTTTACCGGACGCGAATTCTTGCGCGCTGGGGTAAAATAGAAACGCGCGCGTGCTGGCCCAATGCGAGTTGGGGTTAGGCTGGAGATTTGAGTGTGCCGGCATGAGTCCAAGGCCAGGGCGCTGGGCAGACATATGAAGTCTGGTAGGTATGATCTTCTTTCGCATTCCTGGGAGAAGATGCGAAGACCAAGCGTTTGTAGCATGGATTACGTGAGGCGTCCTAATGTCCCCTCTCGGTGTGGTGACTGTGTATATGCCGTCATGAGAGGCGATATTGGTACATGGTGTGTGGGTAAACAGCCCAAAGCTGTTCGGTAAGATTAGATTAGCATTGACATGAGGGGTAGATAAAAGGAGTGAATACGAACTTGGGATACTTTGTCAGTAATTTACGAAGGAGTCCTGTGATCAAGCGATATGGGTGAATTGAAGCGCCGGGCTTGAGTATGCATCCATGGATAGATTTGGTTAATTGGAGTTTCTAGAAGCCAATGAGCGCCTGCACGGGGAAGGAATAGATGCACACCTACGTCGATAGCTTCGCGTCCTTGTATGACATCGAATCCCTCAGCGAGGTCCTTGGGGACCTCCTTCAAATATGAATGGAGCTCTTGCTTTGCTTTGGCGAACATTTCTGGATGCAAGAACGCATCGAAATCGTCCACTAAGCGTGCTTGGGATTCGGCCAACAGTCCCTCGTCCTCTGCAAGTGTAAGAAGGACAGAAATATGCGACAAACGAAAACGAAGTATTTCTCGAGCCATTGCGGCCCCATACATTTTCTTCAGCTGAAAATATTCCGTATACACATTGGGGACGACATGTCCTCCATTTCTACGCAGTTGAAATAGTTATCATACAAAATTTTCATGGCGAATAGGGTAAATGGCTCACCTGCCGGTTGCACCTGAGCAAGCATCCCTTGCTTCAAGCATCACAACCTTCAACGGCTCGACGGATTTTGAGTCGAAATCGTCACGCACATGATCTAAAAGCGCCTTTGCAATAGCGGTCCCAGAAATTCCGCTCCCAATAACGACGACATCTGCGTACAGGGGAAGCTCCTTATCTCTCCCATGCTGGGCAATCGGAGATAAAGGAACAGTCCAGTACGGTACAGAGTCATTTGATTGAGGAATCCCAGGAGAGAGCGCAATGCGTTTCGACAGCGTCTCGTAGCCATTGACGATTGCTTTAATCGACTGGAATGCATAGCGCAACGAAGAAAATAAGCCACCCATGGTCGGTCAGAGATAAGGGGGACTCAGGCGGAGGTGTGGGTGACAAGCTGTCGCGTCAAGGTGCGCAAATGGGACTGTGGGCGAGAATAAAAGCTCTTCGCCTTGATAACATCCTCGAGGCGCGGGCAGATGAAAAGTCCTAGTCGCGAAAAGGCCGCCTCGTTCCAACGATCGCCGGAGGATGACGAGATGAAATCAGCTGGAGAACCTGGGGTGCAGATTAATAGGTGTGCTATCAGCTTTAGGATTGATGCGGGTGGACATTGTCAGAAAAGCTCACCTGCCTGTGTCGGAGAGCCAGACGCAGAGTTACCGGCAGAATAGTATTTTAGGACTCGGAATGCCCCGGCCCTGAGCAAAATTAAAATCCCGTGACCGTAAGACGCGTCAATTTTAATCACGCGCCACTGGCATTATTCACGCGCTTCGTCTCAAAGATCGGTCGCGCTCCTTGGAATCGTACACGCGCGCTCGTGCGGAGAAATGGAGAATATAGAAAACTTCATTTTCGGTAGATTGTGTTACATACACTACACTTGCGCTGCAGGATCTTGGTACATGGTTTATTGCTACATTTCTAATCGTCCCGAGTACTTCTAGTACTCCTCGGTCTCCTCTTGATCTTCTACAACAAAGCCGGGTCGGAAGTGTCTGAGGCATCGGACTCACGACGACCCCTGCTCATCGCGCCGCGACTCGCCAAATCCAGCTTGTAATCCCAATCGCCGTCGAGCTGCGCGTCGGGCGCCTTGGAGCGCCTGCTGCCCTTGGGCTTCTTGTTCTTCTTGGCGACCTTCCTGAACGGCGCGATGCCGTCAACGCGCTTGTTGCTGCTCGCATCGGAGAGGATGTCGCGGTGCTCAGCATCGATGTCGCTCTCGCTGTCGGACTTGCCAGTGGTGGCGTCGAGCGCGGCGTTGGGGATCGCGGCGGCGACGTTGCCGGCCTCGAGGATGCGCGCCTCCTGGGCGATCATCTCGCGCATGTCGGCGAGGGAGGACTTGATGCTGCCCAGCTCGACTTCGCGCTGGTAGATGACCTCGAGAAGCTCGTTGTACTCGGCGACCTTGGCCTTGTGCTCGTTCGAGGCGCTTGGGGAGGGGACGAGACGTTCCTAGAATAACAATGGAATAGACCACGATCATATCGCGATGGTCAGTTTAGGGCGGATATGATAAGCACGCCGTTCGACGTACATCTATGACGGGGATAATGGGGGCAGAGGTCTGGAGTGTGTCGGCCATCGCAGATGGTAAAGAAGAGTGGATGATGTGTGGGGTACAGTAGAAAGATAGTTTGAAGACAGTATCTGCGATCCCCTAGGAGGTCGAGATGGGGGAATTATCTAGAGGTTGGTTACCTTTTTGTACTGTCAGACCGAGTCAGGCTTCACAAACAATGAGGCGTAGATCGATAACTCTGTCCTCGAGGCAGCCAACATGCGCTTAACCGACCATCTTGCCTTGAGATTGTTCCATGCGGATCACACGAGGCCAGCCTAAGAATGGTCGCACTCTCATACGAACTGCTTTTTTGTTATCCAAAATAAGGTGTTCATCATATTCTGTGTCTGAAAGAATCTATATGATATGATAATCTACGCCACGAACGCTGAGGAGTGATGAAATAGGTATATATTAAAGATGATGGAGCCCTTGTCGAGGACATCTTCGCTCGCATCGTTCGCCATACTAAGCGAGCCCATTATAAACGCAATCGATGGCCGACATGGTATCTGTGAAGGGGGTGTGAATTCCGTCATATCCGCTGGGCATGTGCCCAGTCAAGCAGTGTTGAATGACGGTAGAAGGTAGCCGTGTTGGGATGGGAAAAGGCCCTTAGGAGCGAGGCGCCGAAGTCGATATCCGATGATGATATGGGCAGAGGGTAACTGTGGACCCTGGTATAACGTGACCGTATTTGCCTTTGCGTGGAAATCTAATCCTCCTCCGGTATGGAGGAAAGAGAAGAGCGCTTTCGCCTGTGGCCGGGAGTGAAGGTGGTGGAGGGAATTTTGGGAGCAGGAGCAAACGAGACAGCAGGCGCACGCTGCGTGTTCTTTGAGGTGGAGTATATGACGAATTGTTCTTCGTCAGATGAAGACGTGAAGTCGTCCGACCCTAACATGAGTTCTGCCGCCAGTCTATTGGCCATGAGTTCAATGGGGTCCCCATACGGCTCGGAGATGAGTTTCCTGCACTATAAATGACGATCAGTAAAATGAAATATGTAGTGCACACAAGAAGATAACTTACAGGTGAAGTTGGCGAGGAATTGGCCGAGTTCAGACTGTCCACAGGCGAGCTGCTGCGCGACTTGGACGCGTCGATAAACGCGATGCGTTCGAGGCGCTGAACCTCGGTTTCCTTGTAACTCATCTGTCTCCCTTTCGCGTCGTATTGGATGTTGGAACTGGTGGTCAGGAAAGGAGACCCAAAGTGGGATGGCAGGAGGAAAGACGTGGAAGACATGTTGGCGCTGTGTATGAATCAAGAGTGCTCTGATGAAGGGCTTTGTAGTTCTGGGATGCTACGGCGGAAGCGACTGCGGCTGTGGGCGCGGGTCTGGGATGCGATAGCGGGGCAGCCATGATTGCTGCGGTTATATAGGGCGCAATGAAAAATAAGCATCCTGTTGCAGCCGTGCCAAATGAGTCATGCAGCCGGAGAAAATGAGCTGATCACGAAGGGAACACGATTGCAGATGATTACACCGGCAGCCTGCCGGCTGCGCACGCGCGTCTCAGGCAATTGCCGGCTTTAGTATACATCACTGGCATACCAACGCCATACTTACACGCTGACAAGACTCTATTGATCTTCTGCCTCGCCTGGTCGCGCCTCCAACTCAAAGATATTGACTTTGACATACTTCTAGCCATTCAACTCCACCAGTCTCGAGAAATCAACTTGGACCGGGGAGGCGTTGTTGTTGAGATGACGTTGGGATGGCCCAACGACGGGAAGTCTGACTGCGCGGCTTGGCGGATGGGTCGCTAACCGTAGCCAGGATGTCGCAGTAGTCTGCAGTAGTCATCTTGGAATTCACTGGATACATCCGGCATACACGCTCAAGTCAGCAAGCAAGTCGTGTTTAGCCCAAACTTGAGTGATGTCAATGCCACTAATCCTCATAGCCGCGTCATCGAGTCCTTACATCTCGGAGATATCTACAGTGCTCTGTCATCCAAAATAGTGATCACTACACATTTTGGACTAATCTCGGTCGTTACAAGGTTCTATATATGTTTTCTATGTTCCTATACTCACTGTCTATCAAAATTAAAATAGTGATCAGTGCCACGACCCCAGTTTCTCATTTCAATCACAAGCATATACACATGAATAGATCGGGCGGGGTGGAAGGGGTGAGGCGGTCTTGTTGTAGTGTTTGGTATCATGTCTAGACCGGCGGAATGCGCCCATGTGTGCAGATGCCCGACATCCGCTTCTGCAATGTGTATTTCAATGGCAAAGCAGCCTCCAGGCTTCAAGTTTGACAAATGAAGGACACGGGTTGGACACATGGGTATGTGTATAAACGTGCCGACTCTATGCTGAACTCGGGCACGCGCACACGTATATTTAGTTGAGTTAAGCAAAATAGGTACAAGGCAATTATCCTGCCCTGTACTTCCCTCGATTATTGGACGCATGTAATGCTTTCCAGCGCGTCACAATCTCACCCCAGAAATTTCTTCACTTCTCTGAAATTGGCTTGTTCGAAGACTGCCACATTCTTATGCTCTCTATCAATGAACGATAATTATAAACGAGTGCAAAGAATGCGATTAATTCTTGTTTGGAAGTAAACTAGTAATGACTTAAACTGATAAGCGCCCGGGCTTTGCCGTTCATTGTCCAATAAGTGCTGAGGTATAGGCACCGATATACATTAGTAGTGCCTCCGCGGAGACGCACCCTTCTTCGCTGCTCCAAAAAACTTTACCTCAAAACATATCAGTTTCTCATTTCGATCTCACAATGTATGAATAGATCGGTGGGGTCGAGGGTGGGAGGCGGTCTTATTCTACTCAGCGTCATCTCTAGACCAGCGGAATGCACACATGTTGTGCAGATGCCCCACATATACTTCTTTAACTGTATTTCAATGATTTAAAGCGGTATTCGAGATTGAAGTTTGAAAAATGAAGGATATGGGCATGTACTACAGTACATATCGATTGAGACGTGGCGGCTCTATGTTTCGTGGCAAAAAACGACCCGTGAATACTGTAAGCTTAGAATATGTAAATAAGAATCACAGTACTAAAAGTAAGTATAAAATACGCCAGGATGAATGCAAAGTAGACATTGCTAATGAAACTCATGACGCCACGCGAGCTGTTTTTCGGGTTCCAACGCGCTGGACTTGGACACTGATACTATGTTGGGCTAAGCAGGCAATTGTCCTACCCCCAACCTACCCCACACTTTCCTCGAGTATATAAGACATCCATTGGTTTCCAGCGTGTCACAATCTCACGCCAGAAATGTTGAAAATGCCGGCTTCAGTTTTTTCCCTATAACACGCAATACTGGCTTGGAATGATAAGCGCCCTTGAACTTTAAGCGCCCAGTCTGACGGTCCAAAAGAAAACTTCTTCGGTAGATATGGTGGCCCTTGGGCTGACGGACTGATACACCGATATACAAATGTATCTTATCAAATATTCAAAAAAAGATTTTTGCGACACAAAAGCTCTCAAGACTGAATCCTATGCTTGGTACTTAAGTTGTTTATATGGAATCGATTTCATTGGTCCACAAACATTATTCCATATATACAGTAAGTCGTAATAGTTCTAGGTCGAAACTTGGAACAGTGCCAGCACATAATAAAACGAGTAGCGACAGGTATGGTTTTAGAAAAAGAAAATTATGTCCTTGATGCGGCCAGAAAACAACCCACGTACAGGAACTACACTAGCGACGCAATGAGTACTTAGTTCGAGTAAGGTGCTGGCCCATTGTTTGACGTATCATTAGCCGCGGGCCTCTGATATGCCACAGGAGGATATGTAAGCTCCTGACTAGATGAATATCGAAGATGTGCAGGCACGTCATTGGGCACCTCACTGGGCTGCCTGGGCACATGTCGGGAAGACATCGGCGTCTGGCTGACTGAATACTGGGGATAAGCATTGGCGTGGCTTGGACGAGGTATAGCCCCTTGAATCTGGAGCCGTCGGATTTGCCTTTCTCTCTCCTCCGCTTCACGCAACTCCGTCTCTCTTCGTTTCTCTACTATGTCTTGCATATCTCTATGAATAGTTGCTTTGTTCGAGGTCATCTACAAAGATAACATCAATGGCTTATTTTTGATAAAATTCGGATTGGACAGGTGCATGTCCTTCAACTTACCAGAGTCTGTCCGTGAAATTTATCGGCTCGAGTATAGAACGTCTTTGCAGCCTTCCAATTCACAATCGACCCAATATATGACTCGCTTTGTTCTTCCAGCTCCTCTCTGGTCGAAATTAATCTATTGACTTGATGAGCACAACGAAAATGAAGCGGACTCGAAGGAAATACTGACATGTCACTCGTTTGGAGATAGCTTTCGCGAATTTCGTCCTCCAAGTTCTTGCCTCGTGGTCCATGAAGAATTTCTATTGCTTCGTCCAACCGCTTTCCACCGGCTTTGGTGTACTGATAACTTGTGATGGGTGTTCCTGAAGCGACACTATAAATAAAATTCGAGGCGGTGATGGCGATGGCTGCTGCGGCAATGTGCTCAGACGTCCCAACGGCCATGATACTAGAGTTCTGAAGTTAAAGAAAGAAAGTGTTTAAGGAGGTGAAATTCAGTAAGGTATTGAACGACATCGTCACAAGCTAGCTTACTTTATAGTAGAAGCGCATTGTGATTGTGGCTCAACAAAGTATTTGACTCTCTGAGAGCGTCCGACTGCAGTCAACATATGTCATAGTAACTTTCTGCCTGTCTCGCTAGTAAGAACAATAACAATGTCGTAATTGCCCCCAATGTCCGAACTGCTCTTTTAATTTCATCCTTACACTGCTATTGCGACCATCATAGTACGTATTTCGAATGGCATAAACCTTGCGCGATGAAGAGCCCCAGTAACCAAATACAATGGAATTTGCATAGAAGACATCGTCTGTCATATCTGCCAAACTACCCTTGTGTTTCTACTAATTCAGTTTCAACGGCTATGGTAGTAATGATTGGACCCACATACCCACGACTGACAGCTACAGCTACTGCATGAGTAAGAATAACAATTGTGTTTGAAATTACACGGGGTGATGTTAATTACATAGCCCAGTTTCATATGCTTTCTCAGTACTCGAGATAAGATCACAGACAATGTAAGAACTTATCGATTATCTATGGCAAATCTATGGTCGGCAGTGGCAATTGGCGAAACGAACAACAACAAAATATGAACCTCACAGAATTATTCCTTGCGCCTTTGATGTCATTTAGGAAGTGATCTTCGTACACTTCATTTTCATGGTACATGATGTTTGTAGATTGTACTATTACTAAGTCCCTAGATGAGAACAGACTGGAAGTGTGGGAATTGATTGACGTTCCAAATTAGGGAAAGTGAATGGAAGCGCTCAGCATTCTTTGTTTGTGCATTGTCCATATTCCATGTTCATCACCTTCAAGGCGACCCATGACTGACGTTACTTAAACACAAACACTCTGTACTCCTACTCTTTCTCTCTCCATGTCAGACCTTCTCACTCGCGCAGAAAAGTACTGGCAAGCCAAAGAAGCCTGGCTGAAATCATGCGGATACCAGCTTCGTTCACGCTATCAACCAGACTGGATTCCGTCTTGGATATCGGATCCGCCAGCCAATCGAATACTTGGACTATGGGAACGTGAAGACTACATCCATATGGCTGTAAGGAAAACCTTGACTGTCACTTCGTTTATAATTCTGTTAATCATCGTCATAGGCACCCACAATAATGGACGCCATTCGTATTAAGGATGGCGCAGCTGTTATACTGAAGAAGGTCCACAAGTTAGGAAACGAATATGACCAAGAAGTAGAGATATCTCTATATCTGTCGTCGCCGGAGCTATTGAAGGATCCCCATAACCATTGTGTACCCGTTCATGAAATGTTGGAGATCCCTGATGATGAGGAATTTGTAATTCTGGTGATACCTCTGCTACGCCACTTTAAGTCCCCCCGCTTTGATACCATTGGGGAGTGCATGGACTTTTTTCAGCAAGCTTTTAAGGTGAGAAAGCTTCCGTCTTTCATTCTCATTCGCCAACGGTGGTTGCATTCAGGGCCTTCAGTTTATTCACCAACGTCATATCGCTCATCGGTAAGTCTTCCACAAAGATGATTTCCCTACTGGCGACTTAAGAATAGGTTATATACAACAGTGACTGCACTGGTCCAAACATTATGATGGACGGTTCAGAGCTATATCCCAAAGGATTTCATCCAGCAGAAGAGGATTACAATCGCGAGTTTACAGGCCCGGCCGAACAAGCATATACGCGTACCCAACGTCCTCCGAAATATTACTGGATCGACTTTGGCAATTCTGTTCGCTTCGACCCATCAAATAAGTCACCGCGAATTTCGCCACTTCATGGAACTGATAAGACGGCCCCCGAATTTCGAGGTCCCAGTTCGCACGCACAGGAATTTGATCCATTTCCTACTGACATTTATTACCTCGGAAATCTTATGAGAATGTACTTTACGGAGGTATATGGCATATTCTTACCTCCATGGCACATGCTAATTTGAATTATTTCCAGGGGCATACTGAGCTCGGTTTCCCGAGAGTATATAGTTTAGGTTTTCTGAAGCCGCTCATTGATGATATGGTTCAAGATGATCCAGAGAGGCGGCCGACGATTGACCAGTGCGTCGTCCGCCTGGACGACATCATTCGTAACCAGAGCTCGTGGACCCTCCGCTCACAAGTCTGGTACAGTAATGATCATATTTTCGGAATCATCTACCGTCTTTTTCCTCACTGGGCTCGCCGTCTCATCTACATTATCACTCAGACCCCTCCCATCCCTGACAGGGAATATTAAAAGGCAGGTTCTATCTGCATGCTATTTTTGACTGTGATTCTGCGCAACTATGATTCAGTACTTCGTCATGTATACTTACACTATATATTTTGTTATGAAGTAATCCTAGGACTTGGACTTATTATTGTCAAGCAGAGTCAATAACCCATCGCAAACCTGGGATGCGCCCCGCAACATCCACTACGATTTCAGACCGACGCAGCCTCGTATTTACTCACCTATTGCAGACTTATGCCTTCTCAGCACCTGCGGAGGTCAAATTTCGAAGGTTACAACGTGAATATTACTTGAGTAAATTTTATTGTCGTCGAGTGGTGGAATGTGAACAAGAGAAATTATTGTAATTTGTAAACCTTACTATAGAGAGAAAAGATACCTTCGACAACGATTATGAGATGGGCCAATTAATTCAAAGTACATACTCTATGCGCATACGTAGCAAGCCAATAGCAAGCACAATGGCAACTCCAAGTTTTAGTAAAAATTTCATATGGATAAAGTTGATATTTAATCCTCCTCGTGCGAGATAAGTGATAATGTAGCCCAGCCTATCGACGAGGCTGTCGTGATGCTGGTCGTGATCATGAAAACGGAGTCACCGGACCGCGCATTGTCGGGCGCTTATTTCCATTCTCATTCTTTCTTCACTCCCTCCTCGCTCTTAACGCCAATGGATGACCTATCTCCGGTTGAAAAACAATGGCGAAGCTTGAAAGTATGGCTTGAATCGTGTGGATACATGCTTCGTCCACGCTTTCGAGCCGACTGGGTTCCTTCTTGGATTACGAATCCGCCATCTGCTGGCCAATATCCTTGGGCTAGAGAAGATTGGCTGAGCTCAAATGTACTTCATTATTCCTTGTCTATATGAGTTGCATTTACAAGTATATCAGGCACAACCGGTCATAGATGCCATTCGGGTGCATGACAACACACCAGTGATGTTGAAGAAAGTATTTAGGCCAGGAGCAAGCGAGGACGACGAAGAAGAAGACATCGCCCTCTATCTTTCTTCACCAGAACTTTTGAGTGATCCTCGAAACCATGCTGTACCCATTTACGATGTATTGCAGATACCCAATGACAACAAATATGATCTCCTGGTAATGCCACTTCTGCGACCATTTGACTCTCCCCGTTTCGACACAATTGGCGAATGTATGGACTTCCTTCGACAAATATTTCAGGCGAGCAAATTACTAGATGGGTTAAATGCTTTCTTATCCCTGATTACTCAGTACAGGGCCTCCAATTTCTGCATCACCATCTTATCGCGCATCGGTATTAACTATTGTTTCGCCATCTTCACTCCCTGGTTAACTGTACCTGTTCTTATCAGAGACTGCACCGGACTCAACGTAATGTTGGATGCATCCGGCATGTATCCAAAGGGATTTCACCCTCGACGACAGGACCGAAATATTGAATTCACAGGCCCCGCAGAACAGAGATACACACGTACCCAACGGCCCCCGAAATATTATTGGATCGATTTCGGTTTAGCGGCACGCTTTTCTCGAGAAACTGAATCCTTTCAAATTCCTATCTTACGAGGCAACGATAAAACTGTTCCAGAACATCAAGATCCGAAATACATGCAACAATTATGTGACCCGTTTCCTACTGACATTTATTATCTTGGGAACCTCGTCAGAGAATTCTTTACTGAGGTATGTATATTATTATCTCTGGTGATCATTTAACCAATTCTAATCACTCTCTTCTAGGGCAATTTAGAGTTTGGATTTAGCCAGAAAATCGGCTTGGACTTCATTAAACCTCTCGTCGATGATATGGTTCAGGACGACCCTTCAAGAAGGCCTAACATTGACGAATGTGTCATTCGTCTCGAAGAAATTATTCACTCCCAGAGCTCCTGGACGCTACGGTCTCAAGTGTGGCACAATACTGATAATATCTTTGGCTTTCTGTATCGCCTATTCCCTCACTGGGCGCGCCGCATTATCTATGTTATTACACAAACACCACCTATACCACAGAGGAAGTAAGTGGTTGGTTATGGTACTTATCGCGAATGTAGTATATATATGTATATGTATCTCTAGTCTGTTATATTGCGTCATGCTCAGAATTTGAACATGGCCATCTGAGTTTCTCCTGTAATGCAAGTGTCAACGAGCCATATCTGCACCCGATGCGCGGGCTTGCGCGCTTATTACTGACAGATGCTTGTTGAAAACGAAGCCCATGCTGAAGTGATAAATTTGTATCCTTACTTCACAGCATACTTACAGTGGCAAGAGGCTTGGGTAGTAGGCAACCTGTAATGATATTGCATTGTCATTGAGCAATGAGCCGCTGCGCACTCCCAAGCTTCAATTGAAGTCCTGCTATCAACCTTGGATTAATTGTTATCTTTCCGACATCTTTTGGGACGTTTACGGCAATCTCAAATGTCCTTTCTCGTCTCACATTAACTGTTCTGTGAGCCTTGACATGAGACTGGAAACCTAGGTGCTATTGGTGGAGATGGGTTTTTGATGAATGATCCGCCCATGGCGGAGCGCACGTTGGACGACTCGCAGGGATAGGGATTCCTCAGATGCGACACTGTCACACTCACACACACTTCAATGTTGGCGCCATATATAACCTAAACCGACCATGATTGACTGATTTACCATGATCAGAGTTTGTTCCTACCAACTGTCAAGCGAAATAATTTCCAACTAATTGCCTTGTGCTACTGAAAAGCACTAGAATGGCCGCAGTTATCGTATGTCTTTCCAAAGAGCCCAGATCAGAATTTGCTGAATGAACTGCTTTCTTTCTTTCTTTCTAGACCGAAGGTTAGTTAGATCGCGTCGAATTTCCGCAGACAGCGCGTCTGCTACATAGCCAACGTTCAAACATAGTCTGACGATAATTTCCCTTGATCTGCAAACGTCCAACAGAAGAGCTTTCAAGTACGTTGTCTCAGTCTTGTCGTAGGGCTTTGGCGCCCATCTGACCCTCTCTCTTCCGATTCGAAAACCCCATCAGCCTATAAAGACGCTTTCTTATCGTTTGATAGAGGTGCGCCCAATTCCTGATCTGCAATCGCCTCATCGTACCCTTCCTCAATCCACGCTCTACAGACGGAGATGGCACCATCACGACCTCCGAGCTAGGCACAGTGATGCGCTCCCTGGGACGCAACCCCACTGATGTCGAGCTGGAAGGGATACTGAAGAGTGTCGACAAGGACCAGAATGGGACGATCGAGTTCTCCGAATTTGTGGACCTGATGGGACGTAGCCAGCAAACGCTATCTCCAGGCGCCGAGCCTCAGGACGAGCTGTTCCAGGCCTTCAGCGTTTTTGATAAGGATGCGAGTGGGAAGATTAGCCTTACTGAGCTGGAGACCGTAATGAATAACGTCGTAGGTAAGGATTTACTGACTTCTTTGTCACACATCTATCTGCGTGTGGGCGCTTCGCTGATATATCATTTTATTTTTTCCTATGCAGGCGAGCATCTGACGCAAGAAGAGCTGGGAATTATGATTGAGGAGGCTGACTTGGATGGAGATAATGAGATCAGTTTTGCAGGTGCGTGCACTCTATAATCTCACCTTTCGCATACTTCTCTACGAATAACTGAGCTAACGATCTATAATTTGACAGAATTCAAGAAGGTAGAATTCCGTCCCGATCTCTTGAAGAGAAGTAACTAATATCTGGGCCATGAATTTTACAGATGGTCGCAGGCACAGAACGAAGCACGTCTAGCTGAATGCATGCTCTCGTCTTGCTCTTATCTAATAAACAAGATACATACCCATATTATCGCTACCCAATTTATTGCTCCAGATGTATACCTCCTTTTTTGTTTGTTCTGAGTAATGAGTTCTCTCAATGATTTGGTATGATCAAATATAACCGACTTTCACAAAGCATCCTTCAAGAGAAACATATCCTGGTATTGATTAAGATATTGGAACAGGGATTGGGCGACAGTGACCAATTGTCCGCACGAACTCCATCCTAGGGTTTCTAGATAGTCATGTGTCTGGATATATAGCAAATAAAAGCAAAGAAATAATATAAAATTACAAGATAACATTTAACTCGAACCCGAAGCGCTGTTCTTGTTTTCTGCCATGGCATAAAGCAACTTTTTATCGCCACTGCCATCCACAAGAGCCTTGAATTGGCCTCCTTTCTTTTGCAGTAAAACTTGAGGAGAGTCGAACTCAACCTGATGAAAGTGTGCAAATGAGCATTGAATTTATCAAGCGAAGCTGAAAATCAAAAGACTCACAATGCGACCATTATCCAATACCATCTGCGATAAATTATTGATTGTCAATATATGGCGCATCATTGTTAAGAACACCAGCGACCCACAATTTTGTCTGCGTCCATGATGGTTTGCAGACGATGGGCAACAGTTAGGACAGTCACGTCCGTCCCAAGCTCATGGCGCAATGAAGATTGGATAATGGCATCAGTTTTGTGATCTATAACGAAGCGATGGGTCAGTAGCAGACTCAAAGATAGATATTATAAGTTGTTCCGTACCGATAGCAGAAGTAGCTGCATAATAACTGTCAGTAGTGATAACACAAATTCACCAAGACAAATACGCACCTTCATCCAAAATTAGTAGCTTGCTGTTGCGAACAATAGCCCTTGCTAATGCAATGATTTGACGCTGGCCAACAGACAAGTTATTTCCTCCGCTGGATATATCACTGTCCAGTGTGAGACGAGCGTCATCGGTTTCGTTTTGAAGTGTGAAAAGGCCCGATGCGCGCAGAGCGTTGTTGAGTGTAAGGTCGTCATGCTGGTCAAATGGATCTAAGTTGCGTCTAAGGGTGCCTAATTTCAAAGTTTTATCAATTCACTGTTCATGTCGGTGGATAGCTCGCACCTACCGCTTAGAAGCTCTGGCATTTGGGGAATAATTGTGATATTGGACCTGAGGTCGTCCAAGTTGACTTTATTCGTTGGTAGCCCGTCGTAAAAGACCTCTCCATCAGTGACGATGCAACGCAAAAGAGAAAGAGTCAGAGAGCTCTTTCCGCTGCCCGTTCTTCCGACTGAGGAAGTAATAACATGAAAATTAATTTCCTCTCTTGATGTAGCAAAAACTTGCCTATGCCAACCCTTTCTCCAGCTTTGACGTGGAAAGAGAGGTCATGAAGCACCTTGGGACCAGTCTGATTTAAGGAAAAAAGAAAAAAAAGTTGAGAATCATCAAAAAGCAGTCGGGAAAGCAAATATTCATACCGAAGAATATTTAGCTGAGAGATTGTTAACACGGAGCTCTCCGCTGGTCGGCCATGCTGCTGGAGGCTTTCCAGCTTCCGTAGATTTTGGCTCATGATCAATGTCAATGTAAGCTTGAATACGCTCCAGGCTGTAGAAACAAACAGTCAAATTCAGTTCAGAAGGGGTAGGGGATCTTTTAGCACACCTGTTCGCCTGGACCTCAAATTCGTTGTAACATCTGACCAACCACAGAATCATAGCGCAAAATTCGAGAGCCATGTTTAAGGAGAATCCAACGTTAGCAGCGCTGAGGTTCTTGCGAATAAGAAGATATGATGCTAGACCGGTGGTAAGCGTAGCTCCAAGTGCATCAATCCTGATACCAATCCATCGATTGATGTTGTAGGACATTCGTGACATTTTCGTGAAATGGTCAATGCGTTTCAACGACTCTGTTTTGAAGGCTTCTTGAGCTCCATATGCGCGAATAGAGACTACAATCACGCAGGTTAACGAAGATAATACACAGGTTCAAGAGAAGAGCACTCACTCAACCCAGCAATAGCAGCACCAAAATGGGCCAAGACGGGTGAGCGTGCATTGCTCATCTCGCGCTTGACAGACATCTGAGCTTTCAGGTAAATGTTGCCAATATAGACGCCCAATGCAGCAACCACAATTCCGGGAATAAGAAATAATGGCGTGAAGATGACAGGCCCCATAAGTCTGACAAACATGCATAATGCGAGTTCGACAACAGCAGCGAAAGTCTGTGCAATACTGCCATCAATGGACGCGATATCTTGAGTGCAGCGAGCGATGATTCGAGAGGCAGGTGTCTCATCCAACCAGCTATTAGTGGCGATTAAGTAATTTTTGTGCGATAAACATTGAAAATGAGCTAACCGAAGGGTAGATCCAAGCACAGAATCTATCAGTTGAGCATTGACTTTTCGAGAAGCTCGTAGAGTTCCGAGATTGTAGATCGTTGCGGCGACAACATAGATGAGTACAGAGGCGACTAGTATAGTAGAATACAAGGAAAGATAACTATCATAAAGGTGCGAATATTAGCAACTCCGACCTCTCCGTAAAATGAGTTCGGAACTTACAATGGTACCCGAACATCTTCAGGTGCATGAGTTTCGTATTGTGAGCCCCAGAATCCGAGGAACCAGAGCGCAACCATACTGCCGCCGTGCATGAGAGCGAGGCCCAACATCCATGCAGCCAAGAAGAAAATGGGGTTGTCTCCTCCGAGGCCTTTCAGGAAAAGCATGAGAGACTTCCGAGTTACGCGGCCCTCAGCAATTTCTTCGGCCAGAATTAGTTTTCCATCTGGTTGCCCACCTTCTTTCTTCACAGTGTCAATGACTTCCTTCTCGATTTCAGCTTCGTCCTGTTCCTGTTCGACTTCATGTGCGAGAGTTGGGTCAGCAAGAACGGCTGATATATCATTTCCGACGGCATGGGCAACGCCATCTGAGCCAATTGTTACGATGTGATCCGCGATAGATGCAGTAAGGGCAATATTGTGCGTCTGAATAAACAGTCAAAGATGGTAGACAGGGAGATTTGAGTAGCGACAACTCACCACAAGCAATATAGTTCGTCCGCGGATTAGATCTCCTTTCAGACATTCCTCAACGATCCATTTTGACCTACATATGGTTGAGAGAAGTTAAGGGTCTCAAACGAGCAAAGCATACGTATGGACATCGAGTGCTGCAAGGACGTCGTCGAGCAAAATGATTTGCGCCGAGGAGTAAACCGCGCGGGCCAAAGTCACTCGGGCCTGTCTTCGTTAGCAAAAGACTATGACTCAGAAAGTATGAATACCTTTTGTCCTCCACTAATGAGTATACCGTGTCAGTTTCAGAGCACGCGGAAATTAGCAACAGGATATTACCTGAGAGTCAAACCCTTTTCACCAACTTCCGTCTTATCGCCCGCCTCGAACAATTCGAAATCACGCTTAAGAGCACACTGATGGATGACTAAAAAAAGGATTGAATTCAGTATGCGTAAAAATTGGAAATCATGTTTTGAGGGTTGTACCTTTTTGATATCGTTCTTCGTCATACGGGGATCCAAACAAGATGTTATCTCTGATCGTCTCGTTTTGAACCCACGATTCTTGGGCAGCATATGCGATTCCTCCGCTGCGTGGAAGGCTATACCACGAATCAATTGTAGATGGTATAAAGTGCATTTCACCTAGGAAGGACTCCAAGTGAGATCAATTTCACATGACGATAACGACAATGAATTTACCAAGTAGTGCCATCAAGATTGAAGTTTTACCAGACCCACTGGATATTTATTGTCAGCAAATATGTTTCAATCAAATATGTTTTTACTCACGTAGGTCCAACGATGAGGTTAATGGTATTTGGCTGGAAGGTGAGATCACCTTCAATTTTGAGCTTGAACAATCTGGACGACGGAGTTTGCGTCCCGTCCTCATCTTCCTTTGACCACGTAAACGCAGCATTCCTGAATCCGATCACGCCTTCAGGCGCCGATGCTTGAACAAGATGAGTGTTACTCTCAATGTCGTCAGCAAATTCGTCCAATAGTTCTGTCTCCCGTAGGAAATTGCCGACGCGGTCCAACGACACTTTGCCTGATCATTCATCAGCGTCACTGAATAAAGCAAGGGGCTTTAGCATGCTAACCTTTCATCAAAAGGCTAAACATGTAAGAAGAACGATGAAGAAGACTTCGAACAATGTCAAAGACTGCCATGCTGGAGAATACTTTTGATGCTATTAAGATAGACCATTGAATACTTATAGACATATTTAATAGAGAATTTGTTGACATACCGTTCAAACTCTGTCCCATTATCAAAGTATACGTCCCGTAGGTGACCAACATAGTAACCGTTGGAATGATGAAGCTCATGCATGGTAAATATACTGAATTAGCATAGACTCCGAGGTCAACTTACTTGATAATGTCATTCATTAAATTGATGACCTATACGAGGGTCAATATATCGCCTAGACATATGAGAACCTAACCCACCTTATCTTTCCATAGCCACGTTAATTCATCTTCTCGTTTGCCGGCCAGACTCTTGCTCATCTTCCTTTCCCAGCCAAATAGCTTGATCATCCTAAGAACTCCGACAGCTTCATAGTATAGATAATTAGATTTGCGATATTTGAGAGAAAAAAACACAAACAGGACTAACTTTCTGTGACCGCTTCCACTCGAGCGTCAGTCTGAGAGTAGGCGTAAATTGTCAGTTGTCAGCCCATGTTGTACAAAGACGGTTATCCCACCCTCTCCATTTTCTCTGTCTGGATCTTTTGCATCCTGCTGGCAAGATAGCCCGGAGCGGGAAGGAGTAGTATAATGCTAGCGAAACCAACGATGGCACTAGAGATGAACTCTCGAGTTAAATCTGTTATTGCGACGAATAGCATTCCGGTCTTACCTCCATCCGAGAACGATATATAGGAAAATGACGGAAAGGGCCATTTCAAGAGGAACCTGAACAACTGATTTTGAAAATTAGTCATTCGAAGTTCTGCGTAAACCACATGAAAGCCGACGTACCGAGCATGAGGAAATCTTTAGAACCTATGATGTTGTCGACATCAACGGTGACCAGTGTATTGATCTTGCCAATGAGATTGTCTTTCTTTTTCTTCTCTTTCGCTGAACCTTCTGTGGTTGTAGAACCTGCTTTTGATTTACCTTTAGCAGTGGTCGATTGCGAGCTAGTAGACTCGGAATCGCTACTTTCAACAGCAGCAGTAGATTCCTCGATAGATCCGGTATCTGGTGTCTCCGCGGGCGTAACAGCCTGACTAGTTGTGGAATCTTTTTCATTCGACGACTCGGCCTTGAATCGAATGCGGAGACTGTGTTCAAAGACGAGTTCCGTGATGATTCCTTGCGTCCGAGCGAGGGTCCTGGTACCGACGTAAATATACCACTGGAAGCATATCGATACGAATATGGGGCCAAGGAATAATGCAACAACCCAAAGCCAGGGCCGGATGTAGTCGTCATTTCCCGATGTCTCCAAAGACCTGTGGTAGATATGTCAGTTTACGTGTTGAATTAAGGATAAAGGCAAGCGAACGCTAGAATCCGATTCACGGCCACTGGGGATGCAAAGCTCGCAAAGACCATAAGAACGATAGAGGTGGTCATGGAAATGTACTCCCAAACTACGTCGAAAGATTTAACGATATTCAGTATGATTATAAATTGGAGGAGCTTACAGAAAACGCGCAGGAAACTGAAGGCTAGATGTTCCTTCTTGGCGCCGCGGAAAGGATCGAGATACTTTGGAAATAAGATGCGTTAAACTTAAGAGCGGTATAGGTATTAAATCTCTCTTACAGGAAACGCATCCGCGGTAAGTTTCTTCGAATAATCATAATCCGCAAGGGAGGTAGCCGTTCGTGGGAGAGATGAGGAACTCTGTAGGCTTCAAAAATGACAGGATCCAAGAACGTAAAGAGCAGCAACGAAATTATGGAAGCCGTTTGTTCAGGATTAGGGACTTTCATTGGGTTCTAAAAACAATTTCATTATTTTCACACCCTATTGTAACCAAATGAAATCGGACATACCTTGGGATCCACAGGAATATATTGCCTAGGTATGAACAAGGGAATGACCACCGCAACCGTGGTCAAAATGCCAAGCTTTACCCATAAAATAGGTCCTTCCGCTGCATCCACAGGTCCATGTGAGTATGTAGCAAGAGGCCAGAAATCCCTATATGCATAAACTACAAAGGTAGTGAGGAGAACAAGATTATTATGCCGCGTAATTCGTTGATTCCAGCCACCAGCTACCAGGGATAGCGTGGCTAAGAATGAACTATACAACTACACGTTGTTTTTAGTGAGATACATGAGCTTAAAAACGATTGACTACGCACAAATGTAATTGTGACAGCGACGTTGGGGAGGATATCGGCGTGAAAGGTGACATCCCATCCCAGATTCCGTGGTCCGTTCTTCTTGGCGAGAACACCGACGAGTGATAGAGAGAATAATGCCAGACAGCCTAGTAGCCGTGCTATTTTGAACGCGTATATAGTTAATCCTCCATGTGTACTCGCATGCTCCCTTATCCTAGCGACAATGCCACAAGTAGAAACCACGCTCGCATCTGTTGTAACCGCGGACTTCACTTCCGGACTGGTTTCCTTGTCTGAAAACAACCTTCGATGTAATATTTGCACAAGCAGTATCACAGCAGAGAGGAGGGTTGCGAGAACGGGGACGAGGAGGAGTTGTTTCCATCTGAAGAATCGCATCGTCAGCTTTAGGAAAGCGAGTCCACGAACTGGTATACGTACGCGTCGTCGCTGTAGGTTGATTGCAGCCTATTCCACGTAAACGCGTAAAATGCGCTGGGATTGGTCTGGTCGAGGAATGCCGCCGTCGCAGGCATCGCAAAAGTAGGAGCTTTGGAAGCTCGCAATCTCTAGAAGCCCTAGGAGCTGTGGAGTGGCAGCAAACCAGATCGTTTGGTTGTAGTGGAAGTTATGTAGAATAATTATTTTGATGCGGCCGCATCTGGCCGTACGTACATACTGATAGAGTCATTCGGAGTTTGTATGGGTTTGGTCAATCTTTGGCGCTGCAGATTCTGATCCACACGGTATGTCAACGATATGTAGTTCTGCCCGCATGCATCCATTGATGAAGATATGTGGAGGTTATGATAATCCACCACGATTGACAGCAATATGATCAATCCACCATTTCTGTCGGGACTCGGCGGTGCCTAAAATAGCTACTGATCCCAAACTGATCCTGACTCCTCACTTGCTTTGACCATTCGCAGATATATTTCAAAGGCTACAAGAGAAATGCCTTGAAGTTCACTGACAATATGAATTTTCGCTGTCATCGAATAATCATCGAAGAGGATATGGAAAAACAAGGCATATTTTTGATATTCGTCAATCTGTGAGTCATGTACCCCACGGGCCCGATCTTGAATGCCACGCGCGTCGCGGATCCTGCCGATCCGAGTGAGTCGTCGCCACTCTCTACTTTAACAACGGCAAATGTACAGAACTCCCCAAAACTCGCAATAAGTAATATCTTTAACGTATTGGGAATACTAACCAGTGTGCAATATTGCATTTTTGGTTAAATATATGTATGTACTCCCGAGCAATTCACTCATAATGTACAAGTCTTGGACGTTGAAGGAATGCCATAAGAGATGAGTATCATAATGGAAGACAGTATACGACGGCCTCGCGAAGATACTTTTATCTTAGCAATGGTATATATTATAGATACCATCTATCTGCTGCCATAAATGCCATCTGCCCAAACTGCGGAAATTCGGGATTCACCTAGTCTGCTTCCAAACGCGCATAGTTTACCGGCGTAACAAAAAACGTCACGTGCATATCACGTTTCGCTCTCACGGCCCCCGACGCGTCGTTAATTAGATACCCCCTCGACTGTATTATTTACGCGTTCTCACTGAAATAAATTGCTTCACAATGCCCAATTCAACTCTTGATGCTCGATACAAATTCGTCTCACCGGAAGGCCTCCATTTTTGTCGCCAAACTCTCCTCTCCGTGCTACCATTCTGCCCACACGACTATCAATTGACAGGTGTCGCATCTATTTTGGATGGCCATGATCTTCTCGCGGTCTCTGCCACTGGATCCGGCAAAACAGCGTATACGTATATGACCTTGCTTGTCATTAAAGCCCTTCAAAAAGATCCCGGCCGAAGTCCTTCAGTGATCTTTCCAAACAATGCAGCTATACTTGTTGTTTCCCCTACAACTGCACTTGAAGAAGACCAGGTAAGTCAATAATAATTCATGGTAGATTACTTGTCATTGATAGTGTTCACAGGAATTAAAACTGCGAAAATTCGGCCTGACTGCCCAAGCTATCAACAGTGTCACAAAGGAAGAGGCCGCAAAGAAGGAAATCAATATTTGGAAACAAGTGGAAGCCGAAACCGACGTAATCTTAGTATCTCCGGAGATGATAAAGAGTCCAGGCTTTCAATACCTGGTCGACAGCCAGGCTTTTTCTGCCCGATTATTTGCGATCTGCTTCGATGAAGTCCATTTGCTAAATAGTTGGGGCCTGGCGTTCCGGACGGAATTCCAACAAGTTGCATTCTTGCGCAAAAGATTTATACATCCAGTAGTGCTATTTGGAACAACAGCAACCCTTCGACTTGGCCTTCCAATGACGACAATACTCAACTTTCTTGGGTTCAAAGAAGATAATTTTATTCTTCATCGTCGATCAAATGCACGTCCGGATGTCAAGCTTATTGTTCGAACTCTTGATGCCACACAAAATAGCGAAAGCTTTCCGCAGTTGGACTGGGTTCTCAAAGAAACAAGGAAAACATTAATCTTCTGCCCAACAATTCGCTATGGGTTCAAACTTGCAGTCTATTTCTGGTATCGCGATCCACAGGGTTCAGTCCTCCGTCAAAATATACGCATGTTCAATTCCCTTAATTCTCCCGAATACAATCGCGAAACCATGGAGCTCCTCCAAGGAAATACTCAATCAAACATTACCATTGCTACCGACAAACTTTCTGTGGGCGTGGACATCGCCGACTTCCAAACGGTTGTTATTATAGATCCTAAAAACATGGATGACATGTGGCAGAAGGCAGGCCGTGTTGGGCGTGATCGTTCGAAAGTCTCAAGCCCGCAGGTCATTGTCTATTTTCCGAAGGAAGTTGTCAATGCGGCCAGTCTTTTCACGCAGACACAAGGACAAGAACAATCACAAAATGACACCAGCGTTCCCAAAAAGAAGCGGAAGCATGATGCATCTGGTGGGAACGCCGAGGAGATCGAAGAAGACAAAATCAGCTTGTATCGATTCATTACGGCACCTTGCAAGCCAGCTGAGATTGACATCCAGTATGGAAATCGACGCAATGATGAACCTTGCTCTTCCCTGTGTTTGACTTGCACATTGTTCCCTCCATCTCCGAGTCCGATGGCACCAGAAGACTGTGTCTGCAGTGGTTGCAAGCCCGAGGACATACCTCTACCTATTTCAAATCCCAAAACCTCACGATCCAAGCAACCCCCTGCAAATCTTCGCGTCACAAAAGCTATGCGCGAGGAAGGAATTAAATTGCTTCAGGAATTTCGCGAAGAAGTGTATTTCAATGCCGACGATACATCGACAGGGATGGTTCCCCTTCATTCCTTTCTCCCTGATAAAACTATGAACTCCATCTTGGATCACTTCCCAACGCTCCTCCAAAAAGCTGCCATCCAACCATTCATTGATCCAAACATTCCTGATAGCCATGATGCTGCGCGCCGACTTCTCTCTCCCTTCATCAAGGACAACCACTTCATTCTCAACCAAAGTCATGACTTGCTGTGCATTCTTTGGACCATCCATATCTGTTTCGACCGTATGCGCCAGGAGAAAAAACAAGAGCAGAAAGCAAAGAGGGATATGAAACGGTCTGAAAAACTTGTTGTCACTCAACATTTGCAGGTAGCCAGTACCGAAATTGACGACGACGAATTACCAGTGGAATTAGAAGATGGCGAGGATTAAAGTGTCAATGAATATAATGCTATAGTATGTATGTTAAATTAGTCTGAGTCTCTACAAATATCTTCGGTTTCATTTTCACGGTCTGATTCACTATCTGAATCATTTTGTTCTAATATTTCCTCGACAGTTGACTGAATGTCTTGCTCGGAGAGGCTGTGAACAGTCAATCGACCCCCGTCGGCCTCCGAAAAATGCAATGTTTCCTTTGTGCGAGCATTGCTAATCGTAGTTGGGAATTCTTCTGTGTCGGAATCGGAGTCGCACTCTGGGAGCTCAAATGTTTCCAAAATGCTCTTCTCGGGTGTGCTGGTTGGCTGCGAGGGTGTTGTAGACTCAGCAGCATTGAGTGTCGTCTGCTGTGAAAGCTCGCGGGAGTGAGTTGTCTTGTAAATCCATTTGTCCAATTTACCATTGGCAAGGTTGAATGCGCCTCTTTGAAAGTCGTCGACAAAGGTTTCTGTGTCATAAGTCCGCGCGGTGTGAAAAGAATGTAGCCGTGTCGTTTTGTAGGTCTCAATTAGTGTCTGTAGCTCGGCAGACAGCACAACTTTGGAGTGCTTAGCTGAGCGTTTGTGTAAACCGACGCCATCGAACCAGGAAAGCTTTAGACGTGCGATATGGTGAAGATTGCGGGACCATGTCTTGCGAATAAATTTGTCGCCGTATTCAACCCCCTTGCGCTCCACGACAGCCTCGAGTAGGCGATTGAAGTACTCTTGAATAAAATCGCCTGCCGACCAGTGCCCGGGACGCCCGGTAAGATTTACCAGCGTCATTTGCAGCAGCCCACGTCGAAGCTCTTCCGATGACTCGATTTCAAGGCTGGCCACCATTTCAAGAACGTATCCCATGTATTTCGCATGGGAGGAGCCCGCAAAGGTAAAGATCATTGTCTTGATCATTTCCCAGACACGTCCAACGTCACCCTCCGCCGTCGCAAGCGAAAGTTCCCGAGCGATCATCGTCTCTCGCATAAAAGCCATCGAGCGTGCTAAAACTTGATCACCCACAAAACTTGGAGCAGATTTTGGTAAAGGAACACATTCTGCTGGTGACTCGGATATCGGAATTGCCATGTCCTTGGCGAGAAACCAGGAACCACGCATTACACGTTCTTGAGATCGCATGCTAGTGTATGAGCGGTAGAGCCGGCGGGCGCTTATTTCGAGGTCTTTGTATGACGGAAGCTTCTGGTTGGATGTGAGATGATCGAAATGTTTGAAAAGATCATCAGTCTGGAAAAATAGCCTGAATGCTGTCAGTGTATAGTTAATAAATTAGACAATATCACTTACCTCCAACAATCAAGAATGCGAGCATCTAAAACAAGAAAAGCGAAGTCCCGGCTGTTGTAGAAATCAACTTTCTTCAGATTTGAAGGTTTTTTATGCCCGATTTTATCAGCACTATGTGCGAGTCGTGATGGATCGTTGGTCAGTGGAGATCCCCAATGCGACTCAAAGATGCGACTGAGATTTGTCCATTCAGTGTGCCACCATTCGAGTAGGGGATGAACGATGCGCATAGACTGAACGCCGTTCTCGTGAAATTGGAGGTATTCCTTGAGTTGAACCATTTTCTCATAAGTAAGCCCGTCTCCTCCAATGGGAAAGAGGCGTTCCTTGAATGATTCCTTCGTTTGACCAGTTTGCTCAAGAAAATCGAGCAGCGCGGCGTTGAGATCGGTAGTGATGGTTTCGTTACGGCTACTGGATGCCAACGGATGCACCTTTGACGGCTTTGCTTTGAGCGGCTGCTTTGCAACCTTGGTTCGATACCGCAGGGCGATTTCGGGCTGGAGAGACGAGAGAAGAGGAACATAATGGACCAAGGTGCTGACCCACTGAAGGACACAAATCGCCTCAATATGGGCGTCATCTACAAGTCCGTGTAGTTGGTGGAGTGTGAGCGACCTTCGAGATTGTTCAAATTGAGTGCGTCGAACATTTCCGAGCTCAAAGGCGGAAATATCGACGCCGTCTAGCTCGATCTCGTAATAGGTGGCGGCAAGACCAATGTTGAGTCGATTTTGGCGGCCCATTGACGTGTCGCGTTGAAACAAATAGTTCTGGACGTTATCGAGGCGGATTATGCCGATTGTTGCTGGGTTGAGTCCATGAGAAAGGGTAAGCGCAGCTTCACATTCGGAAAGCGCATCCATTGAGCGAACGACGGTGTTGTATGAGGGCATGTCGCCTATCCGGCTACGATAGCGAAAGAGGTCGAAGGGAGCCTTTGATCCAAAATATACAAGGGCTGTGGCAAGTGGAAGGAGTTTGGCATGCGAGGAACGGGAATAGTCGATGGAGCTGATAACATTAACAGCAACCTTGAAAAATGTTTGTTAGGCGGCTTTCATAAATTAAGAATGTAAAGCCAACCTACCAGATGAGGAGGACGCTTTGTCCGTATTGCATTGCTACTATCGCGAGGGCGCCGACTTGCCAATGTGTTGACCAGATTCCACAAGAGAGGTTGGTGTGTGGTAATGATTTCCTTAGCGCTTTCGAATGTCAGAGCTCCAACATCGCGCCATTCAATCTTCTTTTCGTTGTGGCGCTTGTCGGATAACGAGAGGTGTAGTCCGCTAGACGTGGAGACCGCAGACTCGGCTTCTGCTACGAGCTTCTTGAGGACGATCTGCACGGCGAATGAAGTGAGCGCGGGACGAATGGGCTTGAGCTCGGTGTAAGGCGTATTCGTCGTGTACATGTAAGGGGAGTCTCGCTCCAAACGACCGTATGGATGTCTGTACCAGCAGTCGAGAATTTTAGAAGGCGGGTATTTAACGTTGCCATTGAAGAAATGTTGGAGGGTAGCTGTGATAGACTCGCGCGAAATGTTCCACTGGTTGAAACGAGAGTCATGGGCGTCGAGCGTCGTCTGAGAGAAATCGAGATCCGTGGTTGGCTGGGAAGCGTAGAAGAGCGCCTCGCTGAGTGTCCAATCGAGTTCATGCTTGATAAAGCCGTAAAAAAGCTTAACCTTGTCAGAAATAGTAAGCGGTGACATTTTTCCGCGTTTGCGGCGCTCTGCCGTTGCTGGAGTATTCTCTTTACCCCATGCCTTTCGTTTAGACCTTGAGGTGTTTTGTGGTGTTGCCTGAGAATTGTGATTGGAAGGTATGGGGGAGAAAGGAGCAGAATAGTAGCCGGAGACACCAGTACCAGGAGTATTCCAAGATGTAGAGTAATTAGCCAAGGGAGTGTGTGTAGTAACTTTATAAGGAGTGTGTAGAGCATTATTTTGTTGAGATTCCGACATGAGAAGCCTTAGTTTGCACATAGATTAAGCAGGGAATTCTGTTTACAGCAAGCAGACGCGCAGACGCGTTGTGTATATTGGTCACATGGTACATCGTGGGAGTAAATAGCGTGGAAAAGTGGTTACGCCAGTATACACGGCGCGTTTGCAAGCAGACTCCGGATGGAAAGTTGATCGACTATCATCAACTGATTGATCGAATATCATCAATCGCTTTCCACTGGAGTCTGCCTACGGGAGACTAGGATTCACCACCCTCTGGCCAATAAGTATGAGCCCATCGCCCGATAGCCTGAGGTACTTTTTGGGTACTTTAGTCAATAGTGACATTCGTGCTATTAATAACTTCAATGCACAGCCACAATAAGCAGTATGTGGTGTTGATGTAAGTACATTGACAAGTGTCACACAAGCAGCAAGCTTCAAATTTGAGATACTACATAAAACCGAGCGCAACACCCTTAGCTATATTCTAGCACCTCAATAGGATTCTCTGATTCAAACATGGTCATTAATGGAATGGTCAACGACGTCATCATAGCTACAATGCGCGCATCGGCGCCTATTGACAATTTTTTGGACCATCGTGCTTATATATGACGTGCTGATAGTCGAATATAAATTCGTATATTTTATAGCGCTATTAGCGCTCCAGTTATTTTTTTTTCGGACGAGTCACCCCACTGCAGTTACTAGGAATTGAATGATGCAGATGCGACGTGACGAAGTAGCAGTTGTAAACTTGTATGAATAAAAAAAGCAGCCGAAAAGAGTATGACACTATGGCAGTACCGTAGCTAGAAAAAGCACATTTTACCGACAGAGCGATCTCAAAACCCGTAAACGATGTTGGTAGGAATTTATCTGTCCGCTTAGGGACCGCAAAGATGTTAAGCGCCCGCCGGGCCGGACGATCAGTTCGACGTTTCAACTTTCAAGTGCCAATTGTAGTGACCCTGGTTCCATGGTGAACATCGCCGTAGTTTCTCCAAAATAAAAATCAAGGCAATGGATAATTGGATTGTAGATGGACCCAAATAAGCTACTAGAAATGGTAAAGGTACAACACTATGTGAGCGAAAATGATTGTGGGATGATCTTGGAGGTTATTTGATTATTGATTCGCATGTGGCATGTCCTCAAATACATGGACCCCAGATTCCCTACCAGCTGACCGAGTAGAAGCGATAAAAACAGAAGAAAGGAAACTTCTTACAAACAGAAATTGGAAAGCGTATAACATTCAGTTGACTCCGAATACTCAAAGGCAAAATATTCGAAACAAACCGATGTGCCACACGAACGTGTCTCGGCCGATATGGGATAGCTCTTTAGACCAGAAGACAGTATTCTACAGACAGGCCAGATAGGTAAATTTATAGGCTTATGCTTGCACATTATACACGTCGAGTATCAGTTTATGCTTGCTGATTGTTTCATATCAATGAAGTCTACAATCAGCACACGAGCAGCCGGGGAAAGTGTATGTATCCTGAAAGCACTGTCTTATCTGAATCATGAAGGTAGGCATGCGCTATCTAAGTGAGCATCAAGGGGGCTCTTGAAGCTCCCGTGAGCGCTGGACTGCGTCCAAACACTGCGGGGCGCAGCTCGACAGTATAAAACTGCACCGACAATATGGCGGATCACTCCTACTGAGGAATCCAAAGCACAATCTCTTTTCTACTCTTCTACTCTGATCTAAGGATAGTGGCGCTAAAGCCTTTGCCTTGACGCCATCCTTTGACATGGGAATCACACCTCGTTCCTAGGGGAAGGCAGGTCATGTAAGGAGCCTTCCGAATGCACGGACATTTTCACTATTCAGACGACTAAACTAGTCCACTCACCAATCCTCCGCAAGCATTCATGCCAACTGCTTCCGTTCTCTAAATTAACAACTGCCACCCCATCCAATGCTGGTGCTTTTGACGCACTCATTTGAAGTGTCTCCATGCTATCCGACTGGTGGGTTCAGATACCTGGGACAAGGCAAGTGAGCTATACCATGCAGCAGACGAAGGACATCCGCGGAGAATTTGTGGATCCAGTTTGTAGGAGAGACGACGGAAGGCCATGCATTCAACGCACTGCTCAGGTCGCTATGAGGCGAAATGCGGCTGGCGGAGAATGGTTGGGAAACTACGTCGGATCCTAGGAGAGCAATGCACACGATGAGTTGATGGAATATAACAAGAACTCCGACTGATACGTTCGGTCCACTTCTATAGGAAATAGATCAACGTGAACACCGGGATGAAAGTCCGGCGGGAGGAAAAAATGATAGACACTGGATAATGGGCAAAGATGAAAAAAAAAACGGTAACTATCGACATACAGAGGTTACAGAGCTTTTCTCACGAAAGCGACAGAGGGAAAATAGCAATTTCGTTCTAAGGGCAGCGCTCTCAGTGCCACCAGCTGATCATATCAGTGAATGAAATTTGGAAGATCCCTGTCGGCCTTTGAAGGTGAATTCATTCATGTTAGATAGTAAGCTTTACCCAAACGATTACCTCTCATTTCCGCGAGGCCACAGCAGTTATAGGACGCGGAAATTAGTTTGGAACGCGGAAAGAGGAGCTGGATATCCCCGACGAGACAAACGCCGTGCGCCTGTCCATCGGACGACGTATATGGGCAAAGTAAAGATCTAGGCTAGAAGTCTGTTAGACACGCTGTATAGACGCTTAGGAAGCACTGCACACTTTGAGGTCACTTTGAGGTCTGTATCGCCATTCTGCAGTGGAGTCGCTGCGTTTGGAGAGTGAAAAGGTCCAAGGCGGTCTGGCCGGGTGCGGCGACTTTGGAAGAATAATAGACTTCCCGTAGAGAGTCCGATGGACGGGCTTTAATGAGTAGCTGCACATCAGTATTGGATGGTCGAGCGTACGTACATCCAAAAAATATTTTTGAATGACGTTCACTGTAATTCCTTGAAGACATCCGAGTTATCCGAAATCAAATTATCTGCGCCAATGGCTATAATCCCTTTCATACCGGGCGCTTCACGGCGGTCAGGACATATATGAGGTAGGGCATTATGTCTGCCAATCAGCTAAGATCAATAGCATTGCCCCGCTCCTGTCCAACGAGTTATAAAATTCTTCCCCATACCCAAGAAGATTGGCCGAAATCACCGGTGGCAGATGCTATTGATTCACGCTAGTGACGACATTGACCTCAACGGTTGATCGAGCCGCGCCATCGAGAATACAACAGAAGATGAGACTGCTGATGGGTCTGTTCGCTTTTCATATTCAGATTAGTACCCAATCAACCTCAACAATACTAAAGATTGACTTAATTGGAAGCAGTGAGCCCTGTGTTCAGCGTACTCTAGGGTCCGGCGGCCTTGAGTACTTAATAACGTTGTGAGTACTCAGGGACTCTTCGGGAAGAGCGATCAAATCATCAAACCTTCAACCTCTCCAAGCTCAGCTTTCAGACGGCGTCCTCGAAGGATCGCGAGACATAGGCGCGGCGAGTGATTTTTAGAGTTATCCTGATCTCGCAGTGATGTGAGGGGACGGAGTCATTGAAGTCTCTCGAGTGCCAGCAGGGAGTGGAAATCACGAGGCAAGTTGCATGTTATCCTGTAGTTTGGAATATTTTTAGTAGATCATACATAGATTAAAGTAAAATGATATAAGTACCACTGACGGTCATTCGCATTGCAGCGAGCCGATTCCTGAAGGTCGTTCAGAAGCCAACGTAAACCAGCTGAGTTTGGCACGAGGTAATCGCGGTTGGTTCGCTGCCTTTGAAGAATCTCGTGATGCTTGATGGATTGATGCCTCTGACGCGCCTGGCTGTTGGTCCTTGACCAAAACCTTTTCCATCGCCTTGCTTTCCGAAAATGTCTGGCCGCTGATACTCGTGTTGTAGGGCCCAGGGCTTCCTTTCGCTTCCACTAGAGTTGGGTCTGCCTTATCGCTCGAATGTCCGTGATTTCGAGAGATTGGGTCTTGGAATAGCTCTCAATCCACTGGATCCGTCGACACAGCTGTAATTTCCTTTACAGGCAACGTATGTCCGCCAGGACTGTAATGTCCGTCATGGTACTATCAAGCAGGTCAACAGGTGGCCTTACCTACACTATCATCTTAGAAGCTCCTCCGGTATACGTCTACTATACATGATTTCCGCTCCGCTCCTTTTTTAGCATTAAATCTTCGCCCTGGCCAAACTCTGGCCGTTCTCCGGATCGACTCGCCCTCGGATTCAGTTTTCTGGTACTCCACGCACAATGGAATGGTGTGCAACGATTCCGCGCCAGGGGTGTGTTCCTAATTTTTATGAGTTTATTTTCCCATTCTGACAAGCCGCAACGTTTACGACAGCATTTCATATCCGTTACGGAATAGTATGCTATTGAAATCATGGTTTCCTTGCTGGTCTTGTCCCGATAGACTTCATTCTGCCTCTACACAGTACCCTGGCCATGCGTATAAAAGCGGTCGAGTCTTAAGCGCTGTCCTTCAAGCCCTCACAGAAGAAACAACTCCTCAGCACATCACACCGCCTCCTCGACAGCATTCACATATGAACAAATCAAATTGCTCGTGCGAACATGGAGGCAGCGAACACTCTTTGCACCCCTGCAGCTGTCCTAACGATCGGCCGTCTACCCACCCTATGCACCACTACAAAGACGCATTTCACCATGTTTGGTGCTACGTTTGCAAAAAATATTGCGAGAAGTGTAGCCAGGATTCGAACTCATCGGGGAGTGTCGAGTTGAATTTGCCAGATTTCCGAGGAAAATCGTGAGTTTTATCTGATTCTTCTCATTCTGATCATTGCCCTGACCCATTTGTTCCAACAGTAAACTTTGAAGTTTGAAGACACCCTGATTCATTTCATTCATCCACACTCCGCTTTCTGTGGATCGATCGGGGCTCGGTACTGGTACCCACATATAGCCTATTATCCTACCAGTTTCAGGGAAACCTAGCGCAAGGACTGCACGGTTTGACCTGATAACGAAATATGCGACGAAGACCCGAACATATGCTTTTTATCTATGTATATACATACCATAAACGTCCAGATTAGTACATATGCGCTCATATTGCCCTTTCTGTAATACGATGTATGATTGGCCTATAAGTATAGCACCTAATTGTCGAGAGTCAAATACTGGCATTGTTATATAAATTGAATAAGTATGTGTGCGGGACATTCAAGTATAGTTGCAGTCGTTCGAGGCTTTCCCACCAGCATCGGCGGAAATGTCTTTCCATAATCTTTCTTGACACCGTTCCGAAAACAAAATTGCCAAAAGGCCTTACTTACTCACCGTACCCACACTCACTCACCACAGCATCTACTTGGGTTGTCCTTTGCGGTGAAATTTTTTCTTCTGCGCGGATCAGGCTGTACCTGAGATTGGGTTCTGCGACATTGATCAATCAGCGAAAATGCGACGAAGCTCAAGCTTCAGTGGATTCATGCAGGCGATTCCCTCCCCGAGCGAGGTCAACATAGTTATACAACGCATTGCCGCGAAAGGCATACTAAGCTTTCGAATCTTCCGGTACACGCGAGAGTTACATGCTCAGATACGATAAGTCATAAGTGATATACCTGTTCACATGGAGAAAGGCTTCTCCTTTAATAAACGGTCCCCTCAGAGTTTGGCGTGCCGAAGGACAAATTCAGAGGCGCTCTTCGATTTGACCTTGTTGACGTCGTCCAGGGTTATCGGACGACATTCGTGGGCATGATTATAGCCGAGTCTGAATGCGAAAAGTCAGCGAGGTGATTGCAGAGGCACGGTCGTTATCACTCGCCTTGTACGTCCATCGATGCCCCCTGGTTTGAAGAATTCCGGTCGTCGGAGCAGAGAAACGACAACTGCTCCTCCAAGGCCCACGTTGTGGACAAGACCAAGCTTTCCACGCTTGTCAGGAATGTTGAATAGCCCCGGGGCTTGCATGGGGCCCGCCCAGTTTCGTAGTTGCACTGCGATACACAACCATTCGTAAGCCACACAAATAGGAATTTTTTGATCTGGTGATCAACGTACTCATTATATAAAAATGCATCCCGAGCCCAGTAGCTCCAAGAGGATGGCCCTTGGCTTCCAGTCCACCGCTCGGATTGACGACGTACTTGCCACCATACTGACGACGCGACAACGATACGATGCGTGAATTTAATAAGAACTAGGATCGAATCTAGGAACGCACGGTATTGTCACCACGTTCCACGAGTTTATGAGCTTCGTCTACAGCGCACAGACCCAAAGCGGGATATGTGATAAGCTATATCAGGGCTGTCATCATGCTGATACCATTCAAAGTGCAGGATGAAGTCATACCTCATTGGCCGCGAAGCAATCATGGAGTTCAACGACACCGACCTGATCCCGGCCCTCGCCTTCAGAAAACCCGGCATCTTTGAACGCGCGATCGGCGGCGTTCTTGGACATTTCATAACCCACTACGTCCATTGCGCTACGGCCCTCGAAAGTGGAAACGCCGTCAGTAGCTAGCACGTTCGCCACAATTTCAATGGCTTGATTCTCAAGGCCGTGAGCGTGTACGAAATCCTCAGAAGCAATGATACAAGCCGCAGCACCGTCCTTCGAAGTTGATGAGTCCGTTGCACCTTTGATTACAGTAATTAAGGATTACGATTACTCACTGAGGTTGGACTGCACATGAACTTGGTCAAGTTTTTGGTGATTTTGGGCGCCGCCAGGACCTTCTCAACACTCCATCCGTCTCTAAATTGTGAATAAGGGTTGTTCAACGAATGCTTGTGGTTCTTAGAAGCTTCATTTCATTTAGTATTAGAAAAATATTTGCACAACAAACCAGTATACATACCGATTTTCGCGAGATGTTCGACATTACCACCATACTTGTCGAAATATTCTTGACCACCGTTGTCAAACAAGCGGGGGGCATTAGGCCCGTGATTCTGACCCAATTCTATCTCAAGCTCTTCCGAACGCTGCGAGAAAAGGCCTATAGGCGAAGGTCGATCTGGGAAGTTGGTTCCAAGACTGCCCGGTTTCATGCGTTCGAAGCCCAAAGCAAGACCGCATTCAATTTGGCCGTACTTGACGGCGTTATTCACTTGATAGAGAGCCGTAGACCCGGTCGAGCAATTGTTGTTTACGTTAACAATAGGAATGTGCGTCAGACCGAGGTTGTACAATGCGCGCTGTGGGTTGGAATAGCCCTCAGCTTTCAAAGCTTGTTGAGCATCTTGGCGATGCATACCTGACCACTTGTTGAATCGCCGTAGCAATATCCTACAGCTGCGGTTTCAATCTGGTCATATGTAATACCTGTATCAGATAGAGAAGCCATTGGTCAGTGGAAGAAGCCTCGCGATAGTCCCGATAGGAGTACGGACCAGCATCGAGGAGTGCCTTTGTGGCAGCTTCAAGGCCCATCTAACCGTGCTCTTTAGAATCCTGCCCACAATCTATGAATAGTTTACACACATCCTCGGTAGTACGAGTAGCCCTTGGCTATATGGATGAATCAGGACGCTTCTTGGGGGATTTCTAACTAGAGAGAATGGTGTGCTAACCTTGATGAACGCAGTGCAGCCACCGCCGATGAGGAAAGTTCGTCGTGCTGGCATGATTGCTTGTGATGGTTACCGAGGGGAATAGGTTACAAGTATAAGAAGAATGGATTGTGGGGAAGCAACTAGAGAAATCATGGGTTTATAAATGATGTTGGCGTCTGAGTGGGCAGATGACTTTTTGGCCCAAGCATGTTTATACGAAAGCATCAACATTCGGCTTTTGTATTGCCGGTACTTACGTACGCCAGAGTAATAGGCTGGTAACAGGTTGGCTGCTCTGAGGCCGTAGCGACGTTCAAAAAAAAACTTCTTTAAGCTGAAGGGTAGTGCAGAGCAAGTCGAAAAATGTTGTATTACATTGGTAGGTGAGCTATCAGAAACTGAAACTGTAAGTAATTTTGGATGCAGAGCGCAACATGACAGAGGATTTTTTCTATGAAGAAATGGAGCGCGTCTACTTCTTCCTTAGTCTGGGCTTGGGGAATTCTACAGGCGCAGAAAGGACTGCCCGCTTCTCATCAGCAGAGCTATCGGACTGGCCTAGTCTTGCGCGTTCACGTTCGCCGAGCTTCGTGATTTTGCAGCCTATAAATCGTTTTAGTAGTGACAAATTACGAAAAGTATCATATGCCATACCAAGTGACTTGAAGAGCTGATTAATTCTGCAGGTGCATTGTTTAGTTCGCAAGTAAATATTAGAAAGGATGAATGTGCTTACTCAGTCACAGCCATGCTCAGGTCATGCGCAACGATGGTGGTGTTAGTAGCGTATTCATCCAACTTGAGACACAGAGCGAAAATATGTGTCAAGAGACTCGTTTTAGTTGCAGATGTAGGTTGAAATCTGGAGAATCTTAGTATCAGAGAGGGATTTAACAAGGAAAACAGTAAGAGATTTACGTCGAAGAACCCCTCGCCGTCTCTGTAAAGCGAGCTAGAAGACTGTCGACGACAATAGTGGGTACGGCACTGAGTCGTTCATAAAGTTTGTCTTTTTCGAGATTTCTTGCAAAGCATGCTTGTCGGAAAGCAAGCATCGCCGAAATGTAAAGCAGAATTTTGCTGAGCGATGTCCTGTCAATGCAAGCCTTCACAAGATTGCATTCTTGAATACGTACAAATTCTTTTTCTTTGACTTTCCAGTCGATTCCGCAATAGCTTTGAGGTGATCATTGACCCATGTAGACTTTCGGTATGGCAACATAGCGATCCTCTCTCTATCGTTCTGGGCAGCATCAAACGAACTGATAGAAAGGGCTTTCCACTCTGCTTCGGGAATGATGTCATGAAGAGGATAGACTTCTGCAGGATCCGTTGCGGTCAGAGAGAAAGGGGGGATGAGCCTGTTCTTGTCTGATGCCTCTTTAGCTGCTTCTACAATCGTCAAGAAAATATTTAGCACCATCCATGCGAAGAGGGGTGAAGTTTTTCTGCGAACCTGGAGTCATTAATCCTTCAGCACCTTTGTCGATGGAATCCATCACGTAGCTCATGACACCTTCCATAGCATTGACATCGATGCGGTTGCGCTCTTGGGCACGAATGTTTGCCTTTTGCTTTTTGGTTCCGAAGGTCTCGCCGAGCGTGGTCTTTGCTTCTAGGTATTGGAGTTTCGAGGGAGCAGCAGAAGGAGGGATAGATTTCAGAGCTTTGACCGTCTGGCCCAATATATGAGGAGTTTTCGTGGTAGGCAACATAGATATGGTCCCCGTTCGAGTATTGCGAACGGCGATAATATATCTAAAAGAGCTTAAATATTGAATCTATATAAATTCAAACGGTTGGTGCTCACCGACAGCCTGCCTCTGCCACCTTCCTAGTCTCATCGTTGGAGACGAGCTCAATACTAGGCGTCTCTCCCACCACCAGTAGGTCTGTTTCGCCTTCTTCGACCTTATCCTTCGATTTTGACTTTTTCCGAGAATAACATTTGAAGGACGTTGAAGCAGGGGGTTGGATCGCTGGATAGCTAACTGATACAATGGAGGACGTATAAGGCCCAACGAACGCGTTGACTAACAACAAGAAGCGCACCGAGAAGTGGCCCTACTTTGCCGGTTTCAGCTGTGGAAAGTTCAAAATGCGCTTCCGCCGCAGTTTCTTCACGTTTTCTCTTTTTGGAGGCGGACTTGGCCGTCGACATATCTATACGTTGTACTCAGACTATCGATGGCGGCGCGTGATTCGGGAGTATGGAGGTGTTTGCGAGAGAAAGACGGGATGGCTGGAATGGAACGGAGATGGGAGTTGAAGACAACAGGTTGGAGCGCTTTTTTACTATTACACTGTTTGTTGCTTGAACCACTACATGCGCGGATGTGCTGCTAGGGCATCTTCCTCATAGCTGTCCTCTATTACCCAGTCGATAATACTAACTTCTGCTAGGGCACAGAGTGACACTGCGGTGGGCACCGTTTTTACGTTGTCAGTGTTCCTGTCTCAATTGCTGGGAACACAGACAAAGCCCTCCGACCCAACCACCTCAAATAATAGCTCAGCCATTGCGTATCGACGGCAATGGCGGACGTATATCCGACGCTGAGGCAAGGGCGAAGTCAGAGTTCGTCCCTTAAAGCCAACCGAAGTAACAAAAGCGCTGCTGATCTGTCGGCACCACCCATGGCCAAAGAAGAGTGCTTGACTGCAACTCCTTCGTTTTCTCTCTCGGTCACGACAACAACGACAATGGACCTCAATATAAAGTCAGAACCGGATCTCAAGCTCGAAGACGATGCTTCTCCCTCGCAGTCCCCGACACTCGTGGCCGACATTGCTGCCCAAAATTTCAAGAGGTCCCGCTCCCCCAACACTCCGCTGACCACCACAGATGGCACCAAGTCCAAATCTTCCACTCCATCCCTCCCAGCACCAGCGAAGGGCTCACGGAAAGCTGCTCGTGCCGCTGTGCAGCTCATTGGTGACCTTCCCATTGCCCGAGAGGAGGCTGTGAGAACGTTCACTGAGATTTATGACAACAATTATCAGTACAAGACCCTGGGTCTTTCCAGGGAGGTTCTTGAAAGTATGACGTGCGATTGCACCTATGAGCATGGTTCGTCCTCCATTTTCCTCGCAAATTGTAGTCTTTTGCGTAGATAGCGACTCGGTCGACTTGTTCATGGGCCGTTATGCTGTGCTGTGCTCTGCAGATTTGTCTTACGTGTCCTTGCAGGTGTTGATAGTCAGGACAAAGCATGCGGGCCATATTCCGACTGCATCAACAGGCTAACTCAGGTCGAATGTCTCGAAGACGACTGTCGGTGTCGGTCATATTGCCAAAATCGAAGGTAAGAGGTGGAAATTTCTTGCACGGCTAGAAAATCTGAGATTTTCCCTTCTTAGGTTCCAACGAAAAGAGTATGCTAATATTGAGATTGTTCTTACCGAAAAGAAAGGATATGGTTTACGCGCTGAAGAGGATTTGGCCAAGTAAGCAACAGTAGGACTTGGCTCATCGGCAATGCTTACCTTTTGTGCAGAGACACTTTCATTTACGAGTACGTCGGCGACGTGGTCAATCCTATTTCTTTCAAGAAACGTATGCGGGATTACGCGGAAGATGGCATAAGACACTTTTACTTCATGATGCTACAAAAGGACGAGGTGCGTCTCAACTAGTCTGCTTAGCCTACAATTCTCACCTCATCCATCCAGTTCATCGATGCGACAAAGTCTGGTGGAATTGGGCGCTTTGCTAACCACAGCTGTAGTCCCAATTGCTATGTTGCCAAATGGACCATTGGTAATCACGTTCGGATGGGGATTTTCGCCAAACGAGATATCCAGAAACATGAGGAGCTGACATTCAATTACAATGTCGACCGCTATGGGTTCGTGTCTTCTTATTCTGCCACCTATCTGTATGCGCTATCTAACGTTTTTCTGCAGCCACCAAGCACAGGAATGTTTCTGTGGAGAGCCTATGTGTGTTGGATATATCGGCGGCAAGACTCAGACCGATATCGCGACGATGGATGATCTCTATCTTGACGCACTCGGAATCACCGATGAAGATGATCTCATGGAGCTTAAAGGCACCAAGAAGAAGAAGGGCAAGAAGATCGACGATCCGGACTTTATGGTTAGCCTCCTCCGCCTCTCTTTATGTCAATTAATAACGTATGGGCTTCAGCCAACTATGAAAGCCGTTATGGAGAAAGAAGTGCCTAAAGTTGTACAGGCCATTCGGCAGACCACGAGTCGCAAAGTCCTCTCCAAATTGCTTACTAGGATCAAGGTGCGTTGTAAGCTTCATTTGTTGTCAGAAATCTCATCCACCACTGCGCCCGTATCAGATTACGGAAGATCAAGCGGCTCTGCGTCAAATAATGCGATTGCGTGGATATAGCTTAATGACGAATGTGCTGCAAGATTATGCCACCGACATGGAATTGATTACTTTGGTCAGTTCTTTTTCAAATCATTCTACCAGATCGCACATTGCTGATAGCCCATTAGGCTCTCGACTGTATGCAATCATGGCCTCTTTTGAATCGAAACAAGGTCCAGGATTCCAAAGTCCATCTTCCTGTTGAAGCTTGCACCAAACTTGACCATGAAAGCGTGAAAAACAAAGCTCAAGCCGTGGGTTTCTTCCATATAAGAATAGCAGGATAAAAGAATTGATCACAATGATTTTAGTTATTGGATCATTGGGCGTCCCTTCCCGTTTATAATCGAATACCGAAGAGGGTCATTCAGGTATGCCCTCCAAAGCAACCATCGGAAATCCATGGCTTACGTTTAGCTCAGCCGATGGAAATGTTGCCCATCGTCGTCGATCCTCGCCCCTTTGTATACCCAGTAGAGCCTGAAGAGCCCCCGCGACAGAAGCGACGAAAATTCGTTTTCGCCGAGACAAGGCCTCCTATTGTCCACAATGAGCCATTACCTCGAGAACCAGAACCATATCAAGAGACCGTGCAGTATAACAAACGGATGCAAGAGATTCGAGAAAAAATGGCCCAGGATGTATCTGTGAAAGCTATCATTGCTCAGGCTGCCGCCGCCGCCCAAGCCCAAGAGGCTGCTGCAATGGCTGCTGCTGCTGAGGCTCAAGCGAAAGCTGAAGCTGCCGCTGAAAAAGCAGAGCGAAAGAAAGAGCGAGCACAGAAAAAGACCCATACCACGCCCGAGGACAAGGAGGCTCTTAAAGAGAAGAGGCTGATGAAGCTAGTAGGAGCTGTAGTCGTCAAGTGTATGTCGAAACACTCTAAGACGTTTGATCGCGAGTCATTTAAGAAGCACGCGAAAGAGGTGAGAATGTTCTACGTCTTTCAATTGTGAATTGAATATAACACTCGTGACAGCTCACAGAAATCATATCCGAAAAAGAGAAAAAATCTTCAAGTTACCGCGATGGAAAGTTGGATAGTCTCTCGGAGGAGAAACAGATCAAGATCAAGAAGTTCGCTAAGGAGTACATCGCGAAAGTGGTTCGAAAGATTGAGAAGTCTAAGCGGCCACATGGTTCATCGACGTCAATGTCAGCTTCCACATCACATAACACACCGTCCACTTCAATGGATACACCAAACTCGAACGATGGAATCGACGGCCAAATGCTGGAGAGTACAATGTCGGTCGAGGAGGCGATGGGATGAATTCTGATAGCGAGGACGAGGGAGGCGACGACATGCAGGCAGACTCTAACACGTCCCCAGCAGGCTCGAGCAGTATGCCTCCGCCTCAGTTGCCCTCGCTGTTCAAATCCCATGAGACTGATCAGGATATTCCGATGGATATGGACGTCGACTCTTTCCCTTCCGATCTGCGTCCTCGACCTCCAATGGATATTCACTAATTTTTCGCCACACTCTACAACCTGTACTTTAATTCTAATAATTTAAACAAGCCACGGACAATGTTGCTTTATTGTTATCCATGTTGTCGATACCCTCTTTTGGTTAAATGTTGTGATAATCTTGGGTCAGAAGGTTGGTGTATTGGATATGGATGTGGAAATAGCAGAAATGAAAGCTTGGTACAGATGCGAAGAGCAACGATAACAGCAATGTACAATGTACAATGAGCTTGTAATTATGTAGTCTGAATGGGCGGAATGATGTATACAATACTATACTTTAAATATGATAAATGGTTTTTAG
>JACGCK010000319.1:0-42942 GCA_014925825.1 Pholiota molesta
TGCACGAGCCCATGACCGATCTCATACAACTTCTCAACACACTCGTCACCCCCGCAAGGCGATATTCTGGTCAAGGGTGTGGATGATATGGTCCCCCGCCCCGATGAGGCTGAGAAGTAAGCCAATTTGCAATTTTTGATTTTATGTGATTTTATCTCTTACTTTCTTTACACCAGAGCTATCTACGCCGGCCTCAACTACTCCATCGCCGACATCGAAGAAGCCGCCGGCGCGTCAATCGCGCTCTCCTCCGACAAAGTGTCCGTCCTCATGGGCCGCATGCGCGAGCCCAGTCTCTCGATCCACGGCATCGAAGGCGCGTTCAGCGGCGCCGGCGCCAAGACGGTGATCCCCGCCAAGGTCTCCGGGAAGTTCAGCATCCGCCTCGTGCCGCCCCAGACGCCCGACGCCGTCGACCCCCTGGTGATCGCGCACTTGGAGAAGGCGTTCGCGGCGCTGGGGAGCAAGAACAAGCTCGTCATTGAGAATTTGCATGGCGGCAAGCCGTGGATTGCGGACCACCGTCATTGGAATTTCGAGGCTGCGAAAAAGGCTACTAAGGTAGGCTTGTTTTCGATTTTTTTTTCGGACGCCGTTTAGCAAATCGAAGTGCGGTGGCTGATGTGCATTTTTTTGGGTTTTGTAGGAGGTGTACGGTCAAGATCCCGATTTGACGCGCGAAGGAGGGTCGATCCCCGTTACGCTTACGTTCGCGGAATCGTTGGGCGTCAACGTCTTACTGCTCCCTATGGGACGTGGAGATGATGGAGCACAGTAAGTGATCGTGCAATAAATCTTCTAATCATCTATGATACTGATGTGTCGCTATTAGCTCAACCAACGAGAAATTAGACAGGTCAAACTTCATCGAAGGGGTACGTTTACTTTTTCGATGTTCAAATTTTAAGATTTTGTGTTTATTGGCTTTTGTTCCAGTCGAAACTTTTAGGAACGTACCTTTACGAACTAGCTGCTATCTCCAAATGAGCAGTAGTGTTGCTGGGCGAGATGAGAGCAAGGAAAATTCCTGTTTAACTCAAACGGCAGGTCGAAATATGGAGCAGAAGGTGGACTCGGATGTACATAGGCGCCCATCCAGAAGAATCAGCACCCCCTTCGAACTACACTGTATGTAAATGTCGTAACAATCAAGGATCATTCAGATTTGTATCTTTTCTCGCACCCCGACGTTCTACGTCATCAGCGCTTTGGTGCCCATAGCTAGCCCTAGCTCCGCGTCTAACGAAATTACACTGCCTCCGAACTTTCTATGAACTTGTTGTGGGACGTCCTCGTCCCCACAGCTTTCCTCACTGCCTTCGGTCGCCTGTACATACGAGTACATGACATGATAAAGTCCAGGCCCAGGCAGCGTGGTAGGCGGTGCATTTACATTGATCCTGATGCAGTGTACATCCACTGCATTACGAGATAGGTGGAATTGCCCAATTCCTCAAATCTAATCAGTAGCTACTGATATGCTTTGCAGTAGTTAAATCAAGCGGTATTTTCTTTGAGTCAGGAATATATTTTATTTATGTATGGGCTCCTAATGAAATATTTATGCGTACAAGCACAACCGCTCAACGCTTAGCGCTTAGCTCTGGACACCTATGTTTGGGAGACTTAGGTGCCCGACAATCCGGATAAACTTATGCAGATTTCTGCAGACCTGTACGGTACAGAAATACTTAAGGTGTAGACAGACAGATCGTGGGGATCTTCACACGTCCTTTAATTTGAAAACGTTGAGTCCTGACAGATCGGAAATGCATTGCCAAATTCTTATAAGTACTTGTACAGACAATGAGTACAGGGGAACGCAGTTTCTCGTCTGATTATTTCTACCTAACTCGTCATTGATTTTTGACCGTGAACACAGTACACAATGTCATCTGAATGGTCTGGTATGTTATAATTCTATGACCTACATCGTGATCTTTCTGCGACTGTATATGGATAGGTCCGAATGCACAAGCGCAGGCGCTGCTTCAAACACTGTGTAATTTCATTCTGCCGCTCATCCACACAGCTATTGGGCAGACCACAATGGGTATGTATCACGTAAATTATGTTCTTAATTCAAATAATATCCACGCGGCTATAGAGGCAAAACAGATTTCCTTGGGAATCGAAGCGAATGAACTTGTCGTCGAGCTGGAGAAATTTATATTTAGCACGATATCACGCTCTCATGAAACTAGGTAGACTTTGTTTAAACCTCGCCTTACCCATAGAATTTCGTTTGAACAACGTTTGAACAAAGCCTTTGTTAAACAGACTCCCTTGATTGAAAACCTTTGTTTAAACAAATGTGTTCAAACATAATTAATGCTTGTTTAAACATGATGGTTGCTCGTTCAATCAGGATTTCTTTATTTGAGATATACAACATAATATTTGTTTAAACTAATGTTGTTTAAATGAACTTGTTTAAACGAACAAACATTGTTTAAACGAGCCTGTTTAAACGAACGAACATTGTTTAAACGAGCCTGTTTAAACGAACGAACGTTGTTTAAACGAAGCAAGTTCTTGTTTAAACAACTGTTTAAACAAACTTCGCTGTTCAAACGAAGTTTGCTTAAACAGGTTGTGTTCACCGAGGTCGTCGTGGCCGCACCCCTACGCACCTGGGTGATGTGCGCTCGTCGCCGCCATCATCTCCGTTGTGCTCGAGCCTCGCACCACCCACTGAGATGCCCTCGGAAGCGAGTATCAGAGTGGGAGGCTCACCCCTACACGCGGTAACCAACCCCGTCGCCCTTGTCATGCTTGCATGTCCTTCAATGTCGAGTGTGGGTGTCGTTGTCGAGCACAGGTATCGCGGTTGTTGACGAGAGCAGCTGGGTGGGCGGAGGTGAAGAGGGTGTTGGCGTAGCTTTGCATCCGAACAATCAACATAGAATTCAAGCTCCGCTGCCGACGCGGAGCTTGAATTCTTTGTTGATTGTTCGACATTGAACTTCGCGTTCTGCCATCATCCTACCACCACCACCACCTCCTCCTCCACCGCCACTTCAGCCCCTCACCCCTCGCCTACGCCCATCAAGATCTGCCCTCTATAGTGATGAATGCCGGGGATGAAAATTGGAGGGAAGACCCGATGAGAGGGAGATCCCAAAGGTGCGTGGCCCGCCGTTTCAACCAGCCTCCATCTGACACCCTCCGCCTTCCAGCTCCTTGCGAGCGCGACGACGAGCACGCTTGTTTTACCCACCCACATCTTCTCTGCTGCCACCATCCCCATTCACCACCATGCCCATTTGCCGTCGCCGCCCACCCACGGCTTCATGCACCCGCCGAGGGCAATGACAGCCCATTCCACTCGCCATTGTCTCCCGCCGACGCCGGGGACAAACTACAAAAGCTGACACGACGCAGGGGTGAACAATGTAGTAGGTTTTTAGAACAACTGTAGATTTACATAAGTATTACATGTAAACTGTGTATCTAAATTGTACACTTGAATATATAATTTGTTTGAACATGATTAATTAGTTTGAACACGTTTAAACGGATTGAACTGTATCTAACAACGAGAGACTTTGATTAAAAAAATTCATGTTTAAACATGTTTAAACAGTGTTAACACGTTCAAACAAAATTCTATGGGTAAGGCGAGGTTTAAACAAAGTCTACCTGGTTACGGCGCTCTCAGCCACAACGTAGCCAGGATATCGCCATCGAGGCTACATTGCCAGTACATGCGGACGAAGGCAAAGATTGGTTTGATTATTTGGAAGGTACTGATCTCAAACATAATATAATTTTATCGATGTTTGTATACTGAATTGCATTGCCGATAGGGACAAACTGGCTATGGGACATACTCATTGACAGTGCTCCAGACTATGAAGTGACGTTCAGAGGAAATCCGACTGGTGAAAAAAACTCGGGAAATTTTCCAGAGAACCAGAGCATGATACACCCAATACCCAAGGCAATGAAACCCAATGACTTCGAGGAAGGTGACCGACTTCCTATAACCATCCGAATCTAAAAATAGATTAATCAACAATCCATTCAGCTCTAGTAAACAAATTGCAAGCTCTGCGAAGACACATTACCCAGAAGATGCCAATTCGTCTCTTGTGCTTCGAGCCCTGCCATTCAAAATTCAAAATTTCCCTCCTCGAAAGGGCGGATATCTATGACTATCTCGCCCCGAAAGTCCGCGCTGATTTCAGCCACGGGCAGCCTTTGTCTTACCACTTTGGAGCGAGGGATTACTTAAGATATGCTATCTTGTCGCATACTTGGAATCAAACTCCGGGAGAATTGACCTTTTCTGACTGGCAGAGAATATCTCTCGATGAGCAACACCCAAAATGTCGAAAACTCGTCAATTTTTGTAAAGCCGCATGGGAGGACCACGGACTCACTTTAGGCTGGATTGACACGGTTTGCATCAACAAAGAGAGCAGTGCCGAACTCGACGAATCTATCCGCTCCATGTATACATGGTACTCCAACGCCGAGGTCTGTATCACCTATCTTGCAGGAACTGAAATATTGTCGAATATCCATAATGACCCTTGGTTTACTCGGGGGTGGACTTTGCAGGAGCTGGTCGCTCCATATCGCATCAAATTCTACGACATGTATTGGACTCAATTTTGTTGCGGCCCCCTCTCGGACAAATTAGGCGATAAAGAAGACTCAAGCTCAAGTTTGATTCAACAGGAAATCACACTTGCGACTACAATCACACGAGGCGAGCTACAGAATATCCAGCATACACCCATCTCACGTAGAATGGAATTGGTGGCCAAGCGGCAAGTAACGCGTGAAGAAGATATTGCGTATTGCCTCATGGGACTCTTTGATGTCAGTATCTCTACTGCGTATGGCGAGGGCGTTGACCGCGCATTTTTCCGCCTTATGGAGGAGATATTCCGCTCTACCAAAGACGTTTCCGATATCTTTAACTGGGCGGGTGGCCGCACATCTGTTAACCGGCAACCTATTACCTCGCTTTTCCCTTCCCGTCCATCCGACTACCTCAATCGCTCGCCAAACGCGCAGTTGCATCCGTGGCATCCGATAAAACCACTCATACTTACGCACTTGGGATTGAGGATACCAATCTTACTGATGCCTGCAATGCCAATTCGCGAGCTTGAATCGGTCTTGGACTATCAGCCTATTGGAGACTACCATTGCTCCACTATAACAATTGCTCCGTTCTCACACCACCTCAATGGTAACCGAGTAATCCTACCCAAATATTACCACCTACTAGACAAGAGGGTCTCTGGACCAAATGGCGCATACACGATTGAACTTTGGGAGACGACTATGAAGATAAACCTGGCATTCGGAATATTGAACGTGGAAGAACTGGGAACAAAGATCTGCATCCCTAAAACGTGTCTTGCCGTATTTCTTGAATTGTTTGAAAATGAGAGAAGTGGGATTCCCTCGGTGGTTTGCCAAAAGGTATACACCAAAGAGCCCATTGTTTTCGATCTCAAAAAGACTGGAAATGATGGACTTGGAATCTATTACCAGATCGAAAGAAGTCAGCTGGAGATTCATGGAATGAAGTTAGCCACTTTGAGCTTGTAGATAATGCAAATACCAAACAGAAGATTGGACTGCTATGATGTTTGTACGCTCGCTTACGCACGCACTGTCTTAGAATAGCGACTGTTCTCGCACCTCGAGTGACAATTCATGTAACTGTTTAACTTGGAGCTCTTGTCGTAGGGTGGGTGAGCGGAGCCGGCCATGAGATATACGCAGTGCCCACCAGCATCATGTTGGCAAGAACTCTCTGCATCAGACATGACGATTGCATTTCAGTAGAATTCAGATATATATAAAAAGCGTACACAAGTCAATCACCCAACGAGGCACGGTAATAAACTATGCAACGTCTACTCCCTTGCCTAAAAAATCGGAAGGCTAATTTATGTGAGGGGACGGGAATTGATGTGTTCTCGAAAGTTGAAAAAAGGGTTATATACTACAAAATATATGGGCATGTGAGAGGCATGAATGCAATGGGTCTAAGTACTCTACGAAGAGTCTTCAGGTTAGCGTGGACGACGAAGGCATGATGATAAGGAGGTTCGATAGAAAGGTAAGCAAAAGGTTGACGGCGTGGTCTAGTCATGCTGCGTAAAGGTACGCCCAGGGGCCAGCATGTCGAAAGAATAGGCGGTAGATATGGTACTTGAGCACCGCAATGGGCAATACGGGAGGTTTGGGAATTCGAAGGTAGAGCGCCGAAAGGAAGATGGAGGAAAGGCAGAAAAAAAAACGTTAAAGCAAGAACAGAACGCAAGATGAAAACGAAAGAAATGTATAAAAAAAATCGCCATTTCGCTTCCTTATGCTTTGCCCAGCTCCTCCGCTTGCCTTATCACTTCCTCCAGACTCCACCGCTCCTTCTTCGGAATACCATGCTTCAAATCCAACACATCCCCCACCTCATCGCACGCGCGGAGGACACAATCCACATCCTCCTTCGTGTGCGCCGCGCTCACGCAGAAGCGCACGCGGCTCGTCACCAGCGGCGTCGCCGGGTACGCCACGACGACGACGACGATCGGCGTCTGCCGGTCCTTCATCATGCGGTGGAACATGTTCATCTTGCCCGGGTTGAACAGCAGCAGCGGGACGATGGGCGACGCGGGGTGCCCGTACGTGATGAACCCGAGCTTGATGAGGCCGTTGTGCAGGTATCGCGAGTTGAATGCGAGGCGGCGCAGACGCGTGGTGCCTTCCGCGCCGGAGGCCAGGACGGGAGGGAGGTTGAGCCAGGAAGGGAGCGCCGCGGCGGGTGCGGGGCCAGGATGGTGATACTCCTCTTCCTGGTGGGTGATGGCCTTGGCTGATAATGGTTCGGTGGGTACAGCAATACCCATGATGCTGGCCATGCTGGCTACGACTTGGGTCAAGACCGGGGGGGACATCGCCTCGGCATATGCACCAGAGTGTCCGTATACTCGCATGCGGTCAATGAGCTGTTTACTGCCGGCAATGTAACCTCCGGCGGCACCGAAAGACTTTGTGAACGTTCCCATGAGAATATCGATTGACCTGGGGTTAATGTTGAAGTAATCAGCGACTCCACGGCCGTGCGGGCCGAGGGCACCGATCGAGTGGGCTTCGTCGACGAAGAGGTAGAACTATCCAATAAAGGTTATAATGATACCATTTTAGGTAATAAAGGAAGCAGCAGCAACTTACCTTGTACTTTTGTTTCAGCGCGATTACCACAGGCAGATTCACCAGTGTGCCTTCCATGCTATAAAGCCCCTCTACGATCACCAGAATCTTCTTCCATGGTCGATGCGTCTTTGGCTGGCCCTGGCTGATAACCTCACGAAGAAGCGCTTCGAGAGCCTCCATGTTGTTGTGCTTGAACATACGAACATGCGCACCACTAAGGCGGACACCGAAACGGATCGAGGCATGGTTGAACTCGTCGGAAATGACCAGGCAGCCCTTACTCACGAGGGCAGGAATGAACGTCGAGTTCGTGGCAAAGCCCATGGAGCTGATCACCGCGTCCTCCATGCCCACGAACTTGGCCACAAGTGCCTCGCTGATCGTGTGGAGGTCACTTGTACCTGACTCGAGCCGTGAGCCAAGGGTCGATACGCCGTACCGCTTGACTGATTCCTCGACAGCATCCGCGCATCCACCACGTGCCTGAGCGAATCCAAGGTAGTTGTAAGAGGAAATGTTGAGCGCGCGTGTTCGTGTGCCGGTAAACAGCTGGGTGTGATTGTAATCAGGCGAGATGCGGTCCAACAAGAGAATTGTGCGTCCTGCAACACCGGTCACAGGTTGCGAGAAGCATTCGTCCATGCGCGTCTTCAACCGACGTGTGTAGAAGGAATCAAAGTCGGAGTTTAATGGCGCATAGCCCTAAGGAATAGATATGTATCAGCAGTGCTCGAAGCAACATTAGGAAGAATTGAATGATGATTGGGCAACATTGCAAATATTCGGCCTCGACAACGGAATCCAAGATGGAAAGCTGCTCAAAAGCGCAGCTTCATGCAAAAAAAGTCGCTTCGCATGTTATAACCGCAGCAAACATAATTCGACAAACGGCGAGCAAATGTGGTTGCTGCGAAGCTGCGTGATTGATGCAATTTGCAACCTGCACGATATGCTTGCTCCGAACTGCGAGAATTTTCCGAAAGAAAATTCATGAGAAGATATGGAGCGACAGTAATCTTCGTCCATCGAGTGCGATGTAACAAAGTGAAGCAATATCCCACTACCATCACGCATCACGTCGAAAGGGGCCGGTCAACACCGCACGTACAACCGCAGACAAAAAAGGACAAAAATAGGACAACAACACTCACATCTCGGGGAATCAAGTGGTGATAGCTCGCTGGACTCAGCCGTTTGCCAACAAAATCCCTTATGTGACCCAAGACAATGAGGATGAGGTAGCTGATGTAGGTCGACAGGAGGATGTAGTATGGCGGGTCTTGCTCAACGTGGGGTTCAAGCGGCGTTCCGAGCTTATGTTGGCTTACCGTGCGGTATGCCTCGTTTGCGCAGTGTCCAAACTCGGTGTGCACGGTGGTGAAGACTTGCTCGGAGGTAGGCGGGCGTAGGGGCAAGAGCAAACCATCCGCGTTGGACATCTCGCCCATGCGCTCGGCCTCGTGGAGAACGGTGTCCTCGGATGAGGAGGTGACGGAAGACGAGAGCGACAGGGCTGGGGTGGAAATGGTCGACGCGCCTGACGAACCTGTGCGTGCACGGGCGGAAGCATCGGCCTGTGACAGCGCAGAGAGGTAGGATGCCGCAGATGCAGGGAGAACCGGGTTGGCTGAGCGCTTCTTGAATATCGAGGACGATTGAGAGGCTTTGCTCAGCGCCATCGGCGAAGGCAATGGCGAGCTCATGGGCATCCTGCTGGGGGTCGTTAAGGTGCAGGAAATGAGAGGTGACGGAGTGATGTGACTACAAAAAGGCTGCAGCCCACGAGGGTGTCGTCAAAAATATCGTCGTCGTCGTCGCTGTCGTTGTCGGCGCCGTTCAGGTCGTCTCAATGTCCTGTCGTGGGGGGAGAGAAGTTGGTTGGTTGGAAGCAATTTCGTTGTATAAAATTGGTCAGAAACCTCACGTAACACCTCCGGGGCTTCCTTTATGGCGTGTGAATATGATGTCCCTGCAATCCTGTCCCCTTTCGGCCTTCACGTTCTTCTCTTCTGAAACCCTCTACACGCGCCTAAAGCTATATCTGAGTCAAATGTCTACATGATATGGAACATACAACACAATTTCTTTTGCAATGTTGTTGGGTCCATTTCACCCGTTCACCATTGCCCTTTGCAAACTTTTCTGTTATTATTCTACTGTCGCTGCGTCTTGGATTGCGTCAGTATGTCTTGGTCATGAATTTGCGCATCTGGCGCCCGCCCATTCATGGGATTCGGTACGGAAATTCTCTCCATACGGCGTACATATTGACGAAAAAACGCGTTCTATTGGGAATTTTGGGATGACCGCATGTTGGCACGGAGACGAACGTTTGACGGAAATATCTCAAGCTATAAATAGTACATTCAACACTGGACTGCGTCGTTTCTGCCAGTGAGCGTTTAATTACTGCGGGGAGTGTTTCTGAAAGCAGGCCGTCAAGGCCTTCAGGTCTGGTTTCCTTTCTTCGTCACACTGCATGCAGTATAGCTTTAAAAATGCGGCCCGATTTGTACTATCCAGCGAAGAAAATATACAGAGAAAATGTCCGGATATTTCGCCTTTCACATCGTCTTTCGTCTACCCGCTCATGATGAAAAAACTTGCTATAAAACAGTTCAGCAGTTCAGCATATAAGAAACGGAGTAGTAGCTATGAAACCTCTAACGATATTTGGCCCAACCGATTGCGGATGGCATAAAGAAACCCATCATATCCTCTGCCGCCCAAAGTAGCGATCGTGGTGACATCTACCTCCTTATCACCTTGGATAGCCTTCAGAAGGCCGCAAATTCCCTCGCCACTGAGATGGGTGAATGAAGAGTCGGTGATGCGCCCATAGAGAATGTCATTGTCGACAATTTGCAAAAGTGATTTGCCAGTGCGTTAAAAATCAGTATTTAAATATCGACTGGAAAGGACTGCAGAAACGTACAACAACACCGCCCTTGCAGACAAGTCTCTTCGCTCCAGCGAGGTATGTAGAGTAGGAGGTCTTATCCGCGTCGATAAAGACGAAGTCGAAGACTTCTACGGAGTGGAGCGTTGCGAGCGTGTCGGCAGCAGGTCCTTCGATGACCTCCACCTAGATGTCTACCAAAGCAATTTTCAGGTTCTTCCGTGGTCACTCAGAACAGGCTATATTTTAGTACTTGATGGTGATGAGGAAACATGTCGCATAAATCTTAAGCGCTTGTGCACCCAATGAAAAGGCGCCCATCACTTTTCAAGTTAGCATTCAAAAATGATTGATTCTAAAATGCCGAAAACCCGTAGGTTGAACAAGTCTATACATAATCAAAGGCGTACCGCATAAACAAACCCATCATATCCCTTTTCACCGACAGTGCCAATCGTAGTAGCATCCACCTCCTTATCGCCTTTGATAGCCTGTAGGAGGCTGCGCACGCCCTCTACACTAGCGTCTGAATAGGCGGGATCAGCAACGCGTCCATAGCGGACAACGTTGTCTACAATCTATATTGATATTGAAAAATGGAATTATTGCTTGCACATCTATCGTTTAAATAGTAAACGAAACGCAACTTACAATTACACCGCCCGTACGAACAAGCCTTTTTGCTTCAGTAAAGTAAATCACGTTGGAGGGTTTGTCGGCATCGATGAAGACGAGGTCAAAAGGTTCTTCGGGATGGAGCGTGGCAAGTGTTTCCGCCGCAGGTCCTTCGATAACTTCGACTTGGTCTGCGAAACCAGCAGTCTTCAGATTCTCTCGCGCTACCTGTGGCCAAGATAATTAGCTTTTACTCTGACACATTGATTAATAAAATAATAAATACCTTCGCGTGATGAGCTGATACCTCGAGAGTTACAATGCGCCCATCAGCAGGGAGGCCACGCGCAAGCCATGTCGTTGAATATCTACAACATTGAAAGATCAAGTCGGTCACTGAAGTTTGGAGATCAAATGCAAGGTCCTCGAATGACTTACGCTCCCAGTGTGCCAACCTCCAGAATGCGTTTGACGCTTAACGATTTGACCAACAAGTGTAAGAATTTGCCTTGGGCCTCAGAGACCGCGATGTCGGGAAGGCCCTGGTCCTTGTTGTTCTTCATGATCGCGTCGAGGACGTCATCCTTGGGAATGAGGAAGGAGTTGTGATACTCGTCGGAGCGCTTCCAGTCTTCGATGGTGGTAGGTTGATGTTGCTGTCGGCCTGCCATTTAGACTCTAACTCCTGGATCCGGATGTTTGAAGATATAGAAATGATGTTATTTCTGTCCTATTAGGCTATGTCATGCACTCGCTTTATAGTCGAGGAATGACGGTAACATTAGAATTTAGAAACCATCGAGTCACACGGGTGATGGGAGGCACATGCCGCAATTTCGCGATAAAAACACATCGGATAAGATCTCCTCCACAACCTCCATCAAAATGTATTTCGGTCTGTGTTCCGAATCTCCATTTCGCTGCGGCACCAAGCTGGCACTAACCTTTTGGCTCATGAAACAAAGTGCTCCCCTTCACATTACCCACTCGAGCACCTTACGCGCTTCTTCGCTCCTACGTGCCACCACTGCCGCGACCTCCGGACCCCAGACCGCCTCAGGCCGCGTGGCGACCGAGCCATCCGCGTTCCAGCATGCCTTGACGTGTTTTTCGGCGTCATTCAGCTCAAACACTACGCAATTATCGATGCTAAGTGGGCGAGAGGGATCCCACCGTACGAGGGTCGGCCGCGTGGGGACATCGTGCGGCGGCACGGCCGATCGACCGCGATAGATGTCTTCGAAGATGAGCGCTACGTCGTCTTCGTCTATTGGTAGTTTGCTGAATGGGAAATGTAATCATATTAAAGGGAGAAAATGAGACGTTGGCGCATAACGTACTTGATTTGGTGTCCCGCAATTTTGGATTCTCTAACCAGTAGGTCGCGGTATATCCGGTCATACAGCTTCTTCCTGTTTTTGATGGGGAGTGGGTTGGAGATAGGTTTTCCTGCGAGCTCGCAGAGGACGTATGTCGCGATGTGCAATCCAAAAATAGCAGGCAAGGGTCCCAGGACAGGCAGTATGCGGACGCGGAAGTCGTCAAATACCCCAAGCTCTTTCACAGGTCCCTTTTGGAATTCCTCTTCCGGCAAAGGTAAGAGCTTGATGTCACCAGGCACTTCGGTGGAATAGACGACCGGAATTCCAGAGTCGACACCGAGCAGGCGTAGTCGCCTTCGTACTGAACGTGCAAGTGGGTCGTAAATTGTGTATGAGATGTCGCTTATTTGTATTCTTGTAGGGTCGCACTTTGCTCCAGCACCCATGGAGGAAAAGACCTGCACCCATTTGTAAACATATGCGAAGAATCTTTTAGAAACGGATCCTGACCTTGATTTTGTTATCATGGCAATATTTTAGAAGGTCTACCTTTGTTTGGATGTTGTCTATAGCGTCTATGGAGAAAAATCAGGTCGCTAAATGACAGAAATGCTAAATAATAACTGACCAATAACCCAGTCGGCGTCTTCCAGCAATAATCCGCCTTCTTCTTTGCGCCAAATTTCAGTTCTCGCGTCCACTTCGACCCACTTCGAAATCTCCTTCAACGCTTTCTCTATACATTTGACTTTGGGGGTCCCCACATCCGTAATGCCTGCAGTGGCATGTCGATTGAGAGACGAGAGGGAAACGTAATCGAAGTCTACAAGGCGAATATTGGTGATTCCACTAAAATCACAATGACTTAGATGTAGGAGGAGTGAAGTTTTGCACTACTCACGATCGAACGAGCATCACAGCAGCCCAACTACCGACCCCTCCGCATCCCACGACGACGACTCGCCCTTGTCTGATCTTCGCCATTCCTTCCTCCCCGAAAAATGCATAATTTCTTGCTAATTGCTCCCGAATAAGCTCTTCATCGTAGTCCAAGCTCTGAGCCTGTCGGCTGGGTTCAGTAGAGGGTTCAGGATAGTCTATTTGCGGTTCTTGCAGAGAGTCATTTGACAAGTCGCTAATCGAGCGCTTGATTTCTTCGTCTAGTTCTTTGCGTCGTATGCGTTTCGCATGTAGGTTATAGGCCTGGATTATCCCTGCCGTCGCAATAGATGCAGCTGCAGCTGCAGCGATAAGTTGAGTTTTATGTGATAGGTTGTTGAAGGAGTTCATCGTGCAAACAAAAGTTGCATTGACGCACTTCGGCAGCCGAAGTCCGAGGCTCCTTCGATTTCCCACACTTCTCCTGGTGCCACTGGAGTCTGACAAGGGCACCCAACTGGTATCGGATTGCATCGAGATTGCATTGCTCTATAGAGTTCCTCGATATTTTGAGGAATTAATTTTGATGAACAGTTAAGATTTTTTTTTGATTTTGGCGGCTGAATTTCGAACATACTTACTGAGTACTATTGGGCGCACGCCATTCACATGAAATCCTGCTAGGTCTCCTTCAAAAGAAATTGAGGATGAAACTTGTCTTTCCCCGCCTTTGATAATTCGCCCCATCGGCACCACACTACCAATGCCACAAGATCTATAGTCGAAAGTAATTTTCAATTGATCACTCAGGGGTTGTTGAAAAATCCTCTGAAAAATATTGAACGAGGTCATGAAGAGCTTGCAATGAAGATTTTAAGAAATTGCATAATGGCCCTTGAGATACATTTCAGAACTGTCCAGCTTCGGATAGAGCAGTATAAAATCAATCCTGCAGCTATGTATTCTTCGAAAATCCTAACCTCCGACGACGTCGCTATATAAACAGAAATATGTTAAATGTTTCTTCTTTAAATTTATTTAATATCTTTAAGTTGTCTTTAAGATTGAGTTCGGGAGTTCGGCGACGAACTGATTGTTTACATTTATCTATACAATATAGCGTGTACATAATTCTACAACATTGAATCATACAAATACATTCCAGCGGAGAAGAAATCATCTACGTACACATACACATTCCGACCAGGGAAGAAGCAAGAAAATCCAGGAAGAAAGAAAAACAGAACAGTAGAGAACGAAATTTACGAAAATGATAAACACGCAACAAAGCGTAAATCATAACCCTGAACGCTCCAGGCCCATGAGAATGGCGACGTGACCCTATGTCAAATAGAGTATCGTCCGGCGCTGCGTCGAAAAGAGGAAGAGAGTGATGAATGCACCGACCAAGAAGCCCGTGACAATGTACGACGCCGTCTCAGTCGCCACCCCAGTGCGCAGTTGCCGTCTCCCATGGTATTCCTCCTCAACTTCTTGTTCAAGGATAGGAGAAAGCAAGCTGATATGACTCTTTGGGGGAATGATTAAAACAGCGTGTGTGCGTGCTGGATCGTCGAATGCAGATATCACAGGAGTCGTGGGCGGCGACGATGATCGGGAAGAGGACGTTCGAGACAAGGTAGATGGTAAAGAATCCAGAGACCATGCTGGAGAAGGCGGCAACGGGGTTATAAGTGGTAGGAAAGAATCACTTGACGCAGAAGAATCTGTAGACGAGGAGGTAGAGGATGAGGTCGATCTGGACACAGACGCCGTTGAAGGTAAAGAAACATCAACATGATCGGGGGAAGGTTGTAAAGGAATAGAGACTGGGTCAACTGGGGGTGGCGCTGAGAGAGGAATGCGGGGCTCCACATCCGAAAATGAGACAGTTCGCGAATGTAAACCCATTGAGCGCATCGTTGGAACGATATCAAATGAGTCCGAGTAGGATGTTGCGAATGACAAGCGCTTCAGCGGGAACTCCATCGGCTCGCAAAGGGTGTCCACCGACATGATTGAGGAGCGCCTCGAGGACAAAGGAGATCCCAGCTGGCCGACAATGACCCATGCATGAGACGAGGACAACGGAGAGGGGAACTCTTCCTGTTCAACCTCGCTGTCCAGGTGGAGAATCGTATCCTGCTCATCCAAAGGTTCCTCTTCTGGTTTCGTAGCTCCATCCGCGCTCCTTCCTCCTTCCAGATTTGCTGTATCATATACTGCTGCGTCTGCCGGATCTTCATTCTGCGGCAGAAAATCATCAATTTCTTTCGCTTCTTCGACCGTCTGCGGCGTAAAATCGTCGGCGTTTGCGGTCTCTTGGCCTTCTCCTTGGATGTCATGCGCGACACCTGATTCTCGAGCGTCTTCGGCTTCCACAATGGCAGGAAGTTTCGAAAAAGAAAACACAGGGGACCATGTCGGCGGAGTGGGTGGCGGGGAAGCTGGCTCATCCGAGGCCGGAGATGACTTGGCAGAGGGAGTTTCCTCTTTGTCCGCTTTGAAAGAGAACTGGCTCGCAGTGGCGATGCCACCCAACGGAATGGTAACGGTAGGGACAAAGAGAGAGTTACGCGGTGATTCCGGCGGCGTGATTGGAGTTTGAAAGGAGATTGGGATCCGCGGTAGAACGGCGACCGACATATGCAAAGATGGGCGTGGTGGGCTTGACGAATGGTCGATTCGGTTCACAAGAGTGGGTTCGTCTGACTCTTCAAATTCAACTTCGAAGTCGCCATCTGAATCGATTTCGACGTCGTTGGCGAGATAGCCTGAATTCTGCTGGGTTTTGATCGTCTGCTCCAGTCCATCGATGACAAATTGTAAGCGAGATATTTCTTCTCGGTTTTGCTGGTAGTAGTTCTCTCTGAGCTCCTCCCCGAGTGAGAGGACCATAACTTCAACAATTTGGCGGACTTCAGGATGGTCCTTCATCCAACAATTGCCCGGCCAGACGGAAATAGTGATAGCGAGAGTGCGGAGATAAGAAATGGCGAGGTCGAAGTCATCTTGGACGACGTTGTGAAAGAATGGTCGCAGAAATGATAAGGCTAGCCTGACTGCTCCTGCTGTCGAATCTCGCAGGCGAACGTCCACGGACTTCTCCATGAAAGATTTCGTCATCTCTTGACAGAAATGGCGGTAATTGTGTTTGCGCTTAGTGTAATCCCATGCGACCTGATCGAGTGGGTTCCCGTCGATGGTCTGGATGTCCTTGTGCAAGAAGTACGATGGTATCTTTCGGAGAATTTGCAGCAAGGGAATAGATGCAAGAACCGCGGGTCGAGGAATCACCCCGTACACGAGGACTGATTGAGAGTCCTGCGAGAAACGATACCACTTCCAGAATTGCTCAGTGCGTCTGTTATGTTCTTGATTCAGTAATTGACAGTCAGAAGCAACAAAAACAGACATACTCCTCGGGCGAACTCTTCTTCAATAGCTGGATGGCGGTAGCTGCCCGGCCACCGAGTGCGGTGGAATCAATGATCGCAATCTCTACATCCTTCTTCACTCCAATATGGTAACGCTTAACTGCTTCCCAAATGGCCCAGGTAAAGCTGAACGACGTTGATATGTAGGAGGATGACGTTCGTGTGGTCCATTCCATATGTCGCGCGACCTCGGCATATGAGCCGACCATTGGTTCGGAGAACTTGACATTGGGAGGATCTACTGGTGAGCGGGCAACCAGCTCGTCGAATCTGGGAGCAACAAAGAATGGATCGCTGTCGTCGCCAAATGGCGACCTTTCCTTCGGAGTGTATACGCGGAAGAGGAATCGATTGGATTTTATCAGGGAATCGAAATCGATATCCGTCCCGAAGCCGCACTGCGGTAGGGAGTTAATATCTGCATCGAGATCAGAAGCGGGCGCAGACATGGTGGGAGTGGTGAGGCAAAAGCAGAGTCCAAAAGTTCAGTTTTTGAAGGCTGGGAACATCGTCCTCATGCAATGGCACTGGAAGGTGAAACGAACATGCACCAGTCCTTCATAATAACGTGGAATGTGAGTTGTGGTCTGTCTTCAGCCGGTATGGAACACGTGTATGCAGCATGTTTCCAGCGTGGCCTATAGCGTTCAAGTGTAGGCTCAGCCTCGGCCCTCCTACAGAGTGTGACTCTACAGTTGTTCTCCGAGATTATAGGACTGTTCCATAAATCCAACCGCGTTTTCACTTTCTGATTTAACGTCTTAGTTTCGTTGCTTTTCATACACCAAAGACGAGTCTTACCTTAGACTCCTAACATTGAATCGGATACATTCCGGACATTACCATTGGTACCGCCTCCATCGCCTATGAATCCCTAAAGGCTAAGATCCAGCTGCGCTATGAAACGTTGAGGAAGTCGGAGTGGAAGGAATTGTCCTCGTAATGAAAGCGAATATTGTTGCTCAAGTCGTTCAAACGCCAGGAGTGATGGCCGATACCAAGCCGATACCATGATGGGCCATCAAAACTTGAAATATAAAAGGAAGGTGCTAATAATAACTCCCGCCGCCAGCGCGCCTTTGTTTGGGAAACATTGCACGCCGCCAGCCAACCGCCAGCATGTATCTCTCCAGTGCATGATCTCCTCTTTTGTCTCATCACTATACATTGCATCCGCCCCAGCTGCATGTCCCTCCTTTTCAACGAGGGATATGGGCCAGACCGACGAACTGATTCCTTCGGATCTACTACGCTATTATCTCTTACTTCATGCTCGTCAGAAGATTCTGTGGAATTTTACTCCTCAAGGCAGACATTGAAGGCGTACAAAACAGTCCAACCGCCCTCCACAAACTGGTTTCTGATGCAGAGAAGACCATCGCCGAGAAGTTCGTGCCCGACTCACGGAGTACCTATGAGTATAAAATGCACCCTGTCATGCTGGCTGTGAAGCTCGATACAGTCATGAGGTGCATGTTCTCGCATGCAAAGAATGTGGGGGTGAGAAGGGAAAACGTTACGTTGCGTTTGCTATCGTGGCCTGTTCATGGAAAACAGATGACATTCAAGCACTGGAAGCACTTGGAGTTACGCGGCTAACTCATCTTTTGTTCATCTTCGGTCTAACAAGCTTTTATCTGGTAATCAATGAAAGCTGATGTTTTTCTCAATTATAACAAACCATGGCCACGCACGTCAGACCAATACCGAGCCCTCTCCGCTCTATAAGGCGCCTCTGGATCGGAAACTGGATCTACTACGTGTCGCCGGCCATATCGACTTACCGACTCAGTTTCGTCTTCTGGAAATTACCTCTCCGTTGAGGGCTGCCAGGGACTAGTCGCGTCGCAAGCTACTTTTCTTTACATCTGGATTCTGATGAGATAGACTTACTCTTCTCGGGCTTGGCAAAACTTCATTTCGACATTGACACGAACACCGCAATCAACTATGACTGCACCGACGATCTTCTGGCTGTGCACCACAGAAAATTCATTAATATGCGACTTATACGGTCCTTGACTCTATGGCCTTGGCATTTATTTTCGACCGTGTCAACTGCCTACTTACTAGACATCGCGGCTGGGTTCCAATGATGTCTTCCCTCGAGATCAGTGGCGTTTAAGCGGACACTACTCGTCAAAAACATACTGTTCTTCCTCATATTCTGCGACGGTAAATTGTTACCAATGTCAGTAAGCTTGCTTAGTGACAATGTGGTCTTACTTCGCAACATATGCCTAGGACCCTCTCAGAGGAATCTACTTCTGTGGAGCACCCATGATATCTTGAGAACCATTCGCCATGGAAAATTTCTACCACAACTACCAGCATTATGGCCTTTAAATCCGCACCATATCCGCATATTCTTCACCGAGTGTGAATCTAGGAGTGGCATGATGCTTACAGAAGATCTTTCTACATTCACGTTAACATCGGCCTACCTGAAAAGGCTACAAGATGCAACCGAACGCCTAACGGTTTCTGGCTATTATTATGCCTCAATCTTTGGATGCATTCATTTCTGTAAGCGCTCTCACAATGCTCCTGTTTGCGATCAACTTGTATTGTCAATCTCCACGAAGAGCGTCTGTTTGCTTCGCATCTTCCCGATTTGGCTCTCATTTTCCCCAAGTATGTGTTTCTGGATTCGAGGCGCAACTTTAACTAGGACTTGATCGGTGAATTCTTTAAGAATGGCACAAGACTCGGATATAAAAGCTGCTGTTCTGTCCCTACAGATTCTATCCTTCCTTGGTCTTGGAACATATATCGTCTATTTGTCTATCATGTCGATTTTGACCGTAAAACGTGCGAGAGCTCTGTCCTCGGCGGCATGTCGTAGCGGCCAATCAAGCAGACTTGTCCACTCCTCCTCCTCTATAAACCAAGCTACCGCCCTCTCCCAGGCAGCTCTTGCTGAAGTCGAAGAAGTCACCCTCCAACCCATCTTCGACATCTTCGACGCCCCAACCCGCCTCGCGGAATCCAGTGCGTTTATTCGCAACGCACACGCGAGGACCAGCGCCGCCTCTGCCTCATCGTCCTCCCCAACTCCTAAATTTCCTTCAGCACGCTCAGCACCGGGGCCACTCCCACAGCCCATCCTCTTCGACGGCCCCGCGCGGCCGCAGAATGGGGTCCTCGCTTTCCACAGCCGCATGCGCGACGCTGGTCTGCGGGCACCGCCGTCGCCCTCCCGGGCTCCCAAAAATACAGCACCCGCAAGACCATTCAGCTCATCCGAGCCGTTGGTTCAATTGTTTGACGGACCTGCCCGTATCACTCGGTACCATCACCAGCCCTCTGGGTCTTCGAATTCTGGCTCGTTTGGAACGCAGGTCAGTCGTTTTTTTCGAAGGGATTTGATGGATGATTCTTAGTAAATCATTTTTTCTAGCAGAATTCTGCTAAATATGCAGCCGCTCTTGGGGTGCTAGGGACAGTGGGATGCGCAGTGTTATTAAAGGATGAAGAAAGTCGATAGGCCAGTCGTGTCCGTTGGCTTCGTTTTGATTTTTAATTATCCATCCCCGCGGAGTGAGCTAGAAGACTCAGTAGACATGTGTAGCATTATCATAGATGTACTATTTACATGATTGGATTACACACCACATAGATGGATGATAGCAACCAATCAGATGTAAAATTTTCTCTTGGTTATATCACGACTCCTGGGGATTGAACCACAATGATCCATAAGTGTACGAAAAACGCCTTTCGATTTCAACTTCAACGTTGCCGTCTTTCATTCGACCCTTGAAGCGACGGGAATAAGTCAGGGATGCAAATCACAGGAAGGGAAGCAACCGAGATCTCACCCTCCAGATCCTGTCATTTGTGACGATCTTTCTCAAGCTGCGAGACCTTGCGAAAATCAGCGTGGCACTACCATAGTCAAGCGTCTTTCTGATCCCATGGTCGACATGATTGTCGACATCCACGATTGTACGGAGAGATCGAGATTGAGCGATATTTTGAATGAAGGTTGGCTATGTCGCATTAGTTAGCCCTGGACCATAAGCCACAAGTAAAAAGAATCCTGAACTCACTATTTCTTTCATGGGAATGGCTATGTCTAGTCGTTCAAGGTGTGGACACGATTTGCAGATTTCCGCTATGGATTCCAGGCTCACCCCACAGTCCAAAAACGCAAGCCGCTTGAGCGAAAACCCAAAGAGCTCTGTGAGTTGTTTGATGAATGGGTCGCCTACAACCACTTTGCGTTCTGGCAATTTTATTGAAAAGGAAAGGAGTGCCGGAGCTGAGGTTTTGAGATGAGAAAGCACAGATGCAAGAATGGCAGGAGAGGGAGATGGATCCAGACTATATCGCGCATCCAAGGCGAGATGTCGTAGATGCCGTAAAGATGGAGGCGGAAGCGATAGTGGACAAGTGCTTTCAGAAGTTGTGAGCGAAAGGTTCTGCAGGAGCGGTGTCTTCGAGGCTTGTCGAAGGACAACAGTATGATCGACCTTTGGGCAGCCAACTACATGTAGGCCGACAAGATTGGGTAGATTGTCAAGTATCGACTCTAGGACACCTTCGTGCAGCTCATTGATCATCTACCAATGGGTTAGTACACACAACATCCCACAAAGCAAAATATACGCACGTAGAGTGTTAGACTTGACAGAGTTTTTGAGATAGATGGTATCCAAGTGGGAAGCATGTCAGCCACATTCCATGTAGCGAATTCGATGGCAAGGTTCCGGAGCCTGTCAAATTTCTGAAGCATTTGCGCTTGATCCGTTGTGAGATTGGCATGTATTCGGACGCTTTCCAACCACTGCTTATCTCCTAACGCTGGTAGAAAGATGGCCAACACGCCTGGGACAGTACATTTGAACTTGTTCAGATTCTTGCACAGTTTGAGAGCCTCTTTGCAGTCTCGCACAAAGGTTGGATGCAGGCGCGACTTCAACATCGGTACTGCGCGAATTTCTGGAACCAAGAATGTTGAGCCTAGCTGATTTCGCATGAGCAAACGAGCGCGCCACGTACCTACGTTGCGGACATGAACTGCAAGATGGGGATGTGCAATAATGGCGGCAAACGGGGACATGGTTTCGTTCTGTTTTGATAAATCAAGTCGTCTCTGGTTGACCATGAATGACTCCACTCACCCCAGCGTAACCCTTCGCCTGACGCGTGCGATATGAAATCGTGTTATAAAGTCTTGGAATAACCCCCGCCAGGAATGACCTGCTAACTAGCGCCACCGATGGAAGATCGTTACCCGACAAAAAGCAAAAAATGAGCTCGAGGACATCGAGATTGAGATTGTCTGCTGAAACCATTCTTCGGGGTTTAATCTATGTTTCCGCTCGTTCGACAATATAGTATCAGATCGGTTTGTGAAAAAGCGAGTATGAAGGTGTTCGGAATGGTTTCATGAGACGGTGGTGGTGGTGGTAATGGCGAGCGCGTTTCTTACCGATGCCGAAGTTAATTACGTACTAATTTCGATCACTCATAAAACGCGTGCTTCGCGCGTAAAAGTGTTCAGTATTCAAATTCAAGTTATCGCAAATGTCTTTGTGACTACATAGTATTACAATATTGGTGTCTCGAAAACTGTACAAAGTATCGCCTTACGAAAAAGAACTGCTGAAACAGAGGAAAGTGAAAATTTACCTCTTTTATTGATAAGTAGGAGGCAGGTTGTCCAACGTTGTAGATCTGGAATTTTGACGAGAAACACCAGCAGCCTTTCGTTCTCCAGGAATTGGGAGCTCTCTTGTCGCTGGCGGTGCATATGGCGCGGGATCTGGCGATGAGCGTGTACTCGAAAATATACCGAGTTCGGGATGCATCATCGCAAGGAACTTCTTGTTGTTCTCCTCGACAGCCTCCTAATACAAACAATGTGAGAAAATAAAAGGCCATTGTAATCACAGAAAATACTCACAGAAAATGTACTAGGCCAAACGACAGGCTCTTGAAGATGTTCTTCTGACATATGCCGGCTGTAAAACACCATATATGGCCCTGCCCCGAGATGGATACCGGTTGGGTCTGTTAAAACCGTTTCTTCGGGTACCTAGTGACCATGCTGCGTCAATATATCGATAGTATTTCTGAAGAACATCCCATCCGTACTTCTGTGACTTCGTGATCAACAGTTTTCCACCAGATTCCGTCGGTGTCTTGAACGTAAGAGTAGATTTGTTTCCTTCCAGGCAGACCCGTATGGAATAATACGGCACGTAGATCATACTAAATAGCGATAAGTAAAGCTCGATAGGTCAAAACCAACTGCAAACCTGGTAAACTTGCAACTCAGGGCAGTCATAAACACGAGCTACGTCGGCCTGAAGTTGTTCAATCTTATGGTCGATATCTAGTTCGGAAATTGAATAGTTTGAATTGCTAACTTTGGACGTTTACGCACCTTCTACCTTTCCTGTTATCATTGTCATGATATCTTTCAAATGGTCCGCAGTTCTTTGCAACGTTCGCTTCCGCGTTGGGTCGTCGCCTGGATCGGCCACTTTTTCGTAATAGTATATTGTTGATCGAAGGTTTTCAAGAGCATCTCCGCCATTCTGTTATAAGAAGCATTATTGGTAAGAAAAAATGGCAGATTATTCTGAAAACGCGAACCTCCGAACGCGTGAGTGTCTCCCTATGCGCCTTCAATGCCTTGATCTCCTCCAACATCCCATGCTCGATCCTCCTCTTATCATTCGTCAATGCTAAATTTGCAAACAGAAATCTATCGAGATATATCGTCTTCGGGTATACAAAAGGATCTGGCGAAGTCTTCGCTGCACCCGGAAGACTTGGCAGACGCCTGAGCTGGAATGTTAGGACTTCGGAGGGGGTGATGATGACGTCGTGGCGGGTCTCTGTCTCCATGAATTTGGAAAGGCTGTCGGATAAGCAAGAGATGAGATCGTTATGTTGGATATCACCGGTGTATTCGACAGGGACTACGTTTTCAAGTTCAGAGTGTGTTTTATGTCTCGGTTCCATTCCCCTTTTAAGAATGATATTTCCATGTTTGAACGAAAACAGATGCCTGTGAATTCCAATTAGAGGATGGATTCATGATCATGATGACAATGTGGCGCACTCAATGAATTCTTCATCCCCTGCTTGCGCTTGTAGGTGTTCTTCGATAAGGCCTGCAATATTTTTGACGACAACTAGAATCATATTAGAATTGATTTTGGTAGTGAAAGCAAGGTACACACCAGCGGATTCCTCTGCGAGCACATTCGTTCCAGGCAGCGGAGCAATTTCCAGTGATGGAATGACATCTTTGTCAATGATAGCTGCAAGCTGAGCCAAGTCCATATTGGTGAAAAGTTCGATTAGATTCCACATGGCACGATCTGACGAAAATTGAGCAAGAATATAGACAGAATGAACAAGCACCAACGTACTTGGGTCGCGCAGAGGAGCATCAGCGTCTACAACTGGAAGACGCAGATTGGAAACCGTCAATCGCACTTGGGGTATATAATACAATGCTTGCAGCACTAATGCGGCATATGCAAGAGAAGGCGTATCGGAGCGCAAAGCAATCGGACTGAAAAAATGTCATGAGCTGTAATCTACAAGCAAAATGGACTGGCACACACCGGCCTCCTTCACGGATAGAGTCCTTCAGGGGCGAAATATCTATATCTTCCTTGAAGTCTTTCAGACTCGCTTGTATCGCCTCGTTCAACGTATGGTCTTCATGCGTCACAGAAGCGCCAACTGGATCCTAGATAGTATCTGATGAGATATTCAGGATGCTATCTAGGAAATGGACATTACATTTGAGCGTACCATCTGCCACTCGGGATGAGGGGCCCTCTCGCTTGGTCCGAACTGAGGAATGGACTGAGACGATTCCATCGACATCTGTATCGCCCGAGTCATATCGTCGTCGTCCGCTGTGAGATCGATCACAGACGATGAAGCCAGCGGAATCGATGGTACGGCCGGGCGGGTGTCGGTGTTCAAGCCGTCGGTGTACATTGGGTCTGGGGTGTTCCTGCGCTGCGCGTCCCATTGGGTCTCGGTGGCCATATCGCCTGCAAATAGAGCGTCTGCTGCCTTCTCCATGTCGCCTTTGTGCTTGCGCAAGACCCGCCTGGCAACCTCAACATCGACACTCGTGATGGATGCTAGGAGATTGCCATTGGCCTCTTCATCGCTTGTTAACTGCATTTCGGCTGTTCAGAAAGTTCGAGTCTCGTTTCGCTGTCTTGGGGTTCTTCTAGTTTGAGTATAAGCTGGTTAATGGATGTGTTGCTCGGTGTGGAGTCTGGACGTCGTACTGGACGTCGGACGCTGTAGGTTGTACCTGGGTTAAGCCGCGCTTGGCGATGTCGCGGCGGGGTTGTACAATTAAGATTTGTCAGCAGAGATGGCCATTTCAACAACCACAGAAATAAATGCGAGGGGAACAAGGGGGAACACTATCAGTTCCAGTGAATTACCGGTACAGATGAATTCAGAGGTTTGTTGGAGAATATTCACTTTTATACACATATACATAAGTTATTATTGAAGTTTCGGTCCTCGGCGAAGTCCTACTTATTACTAACACGTCGGGGTACCAATCTTTAGAGGGCCTCCAAAGGTTGGCACCCCCGACGTGTAATAAGTTCCACAACAGTTCCAATGGTAATATTGATATTCCTACCCGTCCCTTAATGCGAATGAGGAGGTCCCTGTCTTGCAATAACAGTAGCCTGCAAGGATTCGAGTGCAGCAGCGTCCAAATTTGCATCTTGCTTAAGCGGGACGTTGTCGGCACTGAAGAAATAGTCGTAATCGCGAAACATACCGGGATGAACATACCCCAAGCCATTGTCATAGTCCTCATAATTGTGGTGGTATGGACGAAAGGGGATCGGGTAGAGAGTAAATTTCTTCAAATTAACCAATTTGTCTCCGAAACCTTCGAATATGTCAGCCCACATTCGAGGGTTAGGGAATTCAGGTATGTTAATGCTTAAGAAGCAATTTTGCAATTCCAATTCTACAAGAGACGGGTGGCGAAGAAGGAACGCTTCGACACCAGTGATTGATAAAGGATCATTTCGGGTTGTTTCGTCTTTGAAGGAGTCGTTAAAGATTATGCCACCCAGAGACGCAGACCGTAGATTCGGCCAGTTCATGGAGTCCCAGACGGTGCAACTGGGACCTACAGTGGCTATCAGGAAGTCGGTGAGCAATTGAAATGAGGTGAGATCGATGGGCGCTGTAAGGAAGGGATAATATCCTTCGTCCAGAAACTTCTATAACTCCTGCTTTCATCGAGAGCGTATCCTCGCTTTGAATCGGCCACAGTGCTTATGGATAGATTCGTGATTCCTTGCAAAAATGTTTTGAAACCGTCAAGACGAGCACCTCTATTTGGCTGCGTGATGAGGCCGTGGATGTGAAATGTGCGTATGTTGTTGAGTGCGTTCGGTTTAGTAGAAAAATTGGCGAGCTCGACCAGTATCTTGATCTGCAAAATGCGGACGTCGGTCATGAAAATTTCGGGATCGTCTTCTCCTCCGCCGTCATCATCAGAGTCGGACATCCCAATGTCACAGTGTTCGTAGGATGAGGGAAAGTGAAGGCGAAGTGTTTCTAATGCAGGGAACAAGTGCAAATGGGAGAATATGCGGACTGATTGCTCGATTGTATCCACTGTGACGGGTGAAAAAACAGGCATAAGTAATGAAGACCAACGTTCAAACGTTCATAGTTGAGCGGTTATCAAACAAAATATGACACATACATTTGAGTATACTGTCACTGCCTTTCTCGTCGTTTTCCCCATCGTCTTCGTCTTTTTTGTATTTGTGCTCGTCGTCATCATTGTATTCTCTTTCTTCAGGCTCTACATCAAAATTAATTTCTCTTACAAGTGCTGCTAAGTCCGGAAGCTCCTTCAAAAGGCTGATGACAGACGCGCTTGTGCCGCTCTTCCAAAAAAGGTTCAGAACGCGGAATAGGGGTGAGGCTGCCAAAGTCGCAAAGTCCTTGGATGCGAGGCGGAAAGCCAAAAGAGCTTGTTTGCCATCATCTTCTGCCTGAAGATTCTCAAGGATGGCGATTAGTAGTTCGACTGGCAGGGCTGGCGTATTTGAAGTTGAAACTGCTTTCATCTACGTAGAGATTGAGATGTTGTTATTGTAAAGATCGGGTGTTTAAACTTTGCAAGCGTGGCTTGATTCGCGAAGTTAGATAGAGTACCCAAATATTCGTCTAGCTGTCGATAGTCGTCTGCTGGAGAGATGAAGTAATGACCAGCCTCCTACCCAGGCTATACTTCGAGGTTCTAGGAAATCATCAGAGATAGGTACTAAGGTAGATAGGATAAAATAGGTGATGGGAAAATATTATGTTATTATTGATCCGACTATTTACCGACAAATTCTGTTTCCTGAACCTCTCCGTATAGCCTGGAAGAAAACATCTGTAAACAAAGGCGCCGTTCACGGCAAGAAACATCGGAACACGAATTACCATCAAACGCATCAATACGTGTCGCAGGCGCGTTCTACCACGCCGTATCGAACAAGTTGGCCATAACTTTGCCATAACGTAGAGATATTGACATGTAGTAATCCCAGTATTTGAGATTCCATGCAAGAATTTCTCAATATCAAAACCAGGCTACTGCATTGAATTTTCAACACCTAAAAATATTAAAAGAAACAATTACCTCAATTACTCCAGCATGCAATTGACTTTAATTTGACCTTTGTACCAGGCCACAAGCAATGGAGGGAGCTGCATTTAAGACCTGAGCAGCTCATGTGGTGTGAGGAAGAGCTATGTATCACACCTTTAAGTATAAAAGAGAGTCCAAAGTACCAAAGACTTATTACTGTGTTTTATGCCACTTCACCCAGTTCAAGCTTGCTTCCTCATGAGATCAGAGCTCGAGCTCTTATACTTTGAGATATGCTATAAAGCTTACTATAAAGCTTGCTTTCTACCAGCAATGTGATTGGGATGTTGATATATTGAAGGAGTAATTGAGGTAATTGTTTCTTTTGATATTTTTAGGTGTTGAAAATTCAATGCAGTAGCCTGGTTTTGATATTGAGAAATTCTTGCATGGAATCTCAAATACTGGGATTACTACATGTCAATATCTCTACGTTATGGCAAAGTCATGGCCAACTTGTTCGATATGGCGTGGTAGAACGCGCCTGCGACACGTATTGATGCGTTTGATGGTAATTCGTGTTCCGATGTTTCTTGCCGTGAACGGCGCCTTTGTTTACAGATGTTTTCTTCCAGGCTATACGGAGAGGTTCAGGAAACAGAATTTGTCGGTAAATAGTCGGATCAATAATAACATAATATTTTCCCATCACCTATTTTATCCTATCTACCTATCTCTGATGATTTCCTAGAACCTCGAAGTATAGCCTGGGTAGGAGGCTGAGTAATGACCATGAATAAACGACTTTCAACTTTGCGGCAGAAAGGAGAGTTGTGGTGTAGGTAAGAGCAGGGTAGGTAAGAGAGGACCGGGTATGTCCCGGACCGAACGGGGGATCATGATGAAGTGATCGTATGGATAACACTTTTCGTCTTTCATCAATAAGTATGTCTTCCGAGTCTCTTCCAAAAGCCAGCCCTTCATTCCTCGATATCGTGGATCTTTGCGACAACGTGCACCTGCGACGCGATAATGCAGGACTATACGATGCCGCATACAACTCCGAAAGACTCGTACCACTGTACCTATCAGAGCCACCGATGAGCCCTGTGATCGGACTGCTGAGGCCAGCTATTATCGAGCAGCTTCAGTCAGAAAACGAACGGAGCAAGAAAATCGGTGCACAGGAGCTGTGGTCTTTGAGGATAGACGCGCATGAGCAAATTACTTTGCGACATGGGGGTCTTGGGCCTAGCGTGAGTTTCCGTGACTACCTGGACACGCCTTCCAAGCGGACGGCCGCGATGAAGGAGCTCTGTGAGCGGTGGAGAGATACTGGGCTCTTTCCCGATGTATGTGGACCGAAGAAATGGAGAACAGAGATGTATCCTGTGTATGCAGATCCGTTTGGGGTTCACGATCACCCTCTCGTGGCAGGACACGAGGATGGCCTCAACTACGCATTCGAGATGGAGCGTTCGGCATGCGCACTCTTTGGAGTTGTAACCTACGGGGTACACATGAGCATCTACGACGAGGTTGTAGAGGAAGGCCAACCGCGCCTTCGTGTTTGGGTCCCAACACGCGCTCTCACCAAACCCACGTCTGTTCCTTGCCTTCGTTGTTCCTGGGCTTCACTGAGTGGCTTTGATTCAGTTTCCCCGGCCTCCTGGACAATACTGTTGCTGGTGGCATCCCAAGTGGCATGTCGGTCTTCGAGTCTCTGATAAAGGAGTGCATGGAAGAGGCGAGCATCGAAGCTGATGTGATCAAGAACCATACACGAGCTGTCGGTTCGATAAGCTATTTCTTCAGGTATGAGGGTGTTTTGTCTATTATTTATGCTTAAATAAAAGATCTTTATGACAGGAGCTCTAAGGGCTGGCTACAACCCGAAGTCGAGTGAGTCTTCATAAATCACTTATCTGATTCGTAACTTCAAAGCTTCATGCACCATGGGTCATCCAAGATATGTATATGACACTCTCATCCCATCTGGAGCCGATCATACGCCATTCACGCCTCGGCCTTTGGATGGGGAGGTTGAATCCTTCGAGGTGCGGAACTTCGTCTTCCCATTCTTACGAGATCGTGATCTCAACCGTCCAAAAGTTCGTATCACACGACCGCCTTTTACAGCAACTACGTTCTGGGCTGTTCAAACCTAACTGTGGCCTTGGTAAGTTCAAGTGCTCTTCGTAACGCTATTCTTGCTGACTAGCAAATGCCATAGTAATAATTGATCTATTCATTCGACTTGGATATATCACACCCGACAACGAGCCGAATTTCGTGAAAATTATGAACCGCCTGCATGGGTCGTTTGATTATGACAAGTGGTGAGAGATTCATTTTATCGGGCCAGGTATCTCGATATCGTCAATGTAGAACGCGATGTATCCTCTGCAATCCAATCCGTGAAAGGATCAATATCCAAGTCGCATAATCACTTACGTTTTCGCAGCAAGCTGCGAGCTTGCATCGATGATATCGATTTGATCCTGCTCTTCGGAAGCTGGGCTGCGAATCAGTCATTATTGAATAAATATTGTCACAACGATTTCATTCTGTTAAAGAAACGATACTTAAACTCCATACAACGCTAAAAAAATGCTGCTCTACCGGCCTGCAGGACCTGTATCTTCCCACAACATTGCTCAACATTCACCATGTCTAAAATGTCCACGTGATTTAGAAGGAAGGATGAAGCGAGGACTCGGAAATTACAATTCGGAGAACGTTGAACGCAGATAGAACGATCATCGATGCATCTTTATTCGCTTCCAAACTATATAAATGGCCCCACCCAACCAACTGATTTTTCTTCCCCACCTTCATCATGTTCCTCATCACACCCATTGTGAATGCCGTGCAGACTGTCGGCGTCTTGACGTGGGACCTTGGGCTTACTATTGGCAACCTCGTTACGCCCAGTCGAAAGGTTGGGCATGTTACGCCGCCCGGGCACCCTGGGCTGGATGGAAAGTGGCCAGAATATATCGCTCCTAAGGAGGGCGATAGTCGGTGCTCGTGTCCTGCACTCAATGCATTAGCCAACCACGGTACGTGCTCCTCGATGCTGGATAGATTCCTTGTAATCTCTGACAAAGGTTGAAATGCTCGCAATGACGATCTCCAGGTATCCTCCCTCATGATGGCAAAAACATCAAATTCGACGAGTTCGGTGCCAAAATCAGGTCCACATACAACTTCGCATCCAGCTTCTGCTTCTTTGTCCCCAACTTCGCCGCGAACATGCTGAAGCGCAACTACAGGAAAGACACCTTTGATCTTGCCGACCTGGATCTCCATAACGGGATAGAACACGATGCCTCGCTCACTCGTACGTCCCAATCAAATTGTTTCAAAGCCAGAAGCTGATGTGGATGTGTTTTGCTTGCTTAATTTTTTTATTGCTCGGATAGGCGAGGATAGCGCCCTTGTACCGAGCCAGGCTAAACCCCATGTACCGTTTATCAAGGAGCTCCTGGACAGCGCATCTGGAAAGGATAAGGACGGGAATGTCCTTCTTACGCAAAAGGATCTATCGGACTATTCCGCCAAGCGTCGCGTCGACGCCCATGCCACCAACCCCGATTTTACGCTGAGCACATTCCACAAAGTATTCGGAAGCTCCAAGTGAGAATTTTTTTTTCTTCTTCTCTTTTTCTTTTCCTGACGAGATCTCCACCATGACATTTAGTTCCTCAACCTTAATCACCATTTTCGGTGGCCGCGTTGATGATCTAGAGTCCATCTTGATCGAGGAGCGCCTTCCTGATGGATGGGAATCTCGTATCAGGAAGCGACTCGGATTGACTATGGCCGTTTTCAACGCCACGGTGCTGAAGGTCGAGCGTGGCATTGACGAAAATAAATACAAGGCGAAGCTCGCGGCGGAAAGCCAGGAGGTTCCTCCCACTGAGTCGACGTCATGACGAGCTGGCGGAATTCATATGTTATGACTAGTACGACCATTGTTTGTTTCCACTATCCTCCGCAATGACATTTCATGTTTGCAAATTGATATTTGAAGCGGCTCAATTTTTGGTGTTACATAACCTACGGTGCCCTAAATTGGCAGAGCACATCTAAAATTGGCAGAGGGGGTGAGTGCGACGTTCCAATCCGAAAGGCGCTTATGAATGGGATCGTTTCGTACGACTCATTGGCGATTCTTGACTACTAACCTTGGACCAGCTATACCTACCAAACAGCCGATTCTTCAGTTTCCAACTTTTATGTGAGAACCAAAATCAGCTTCATTTGCAATCCATTTGACAATTCTGAACTATCTACGTGTATAGTATTTTGAAGCAGAGACGTGATCCTTCGGCGAGCCATGCTCTTGCGATTCCAGGAAAGTTTTCAATGCCGTCACCATGCCGTCCACTTTTGCTTCCAACTGGGACATCCTCATTTCTTGAGCCCGAGCCTGCGAAAGTGCTCAATCAACTTCAATATCAGGGAATTCACTGACTAATTTTACCTTATCCTCGAAGGAGTTCACTGCGTGTTGCAACATCGTATTGTTTGTGTCGAGGTTCGTCTTGACTTCTGAAATTATACTGCTAATAATCGCAATGGAATCATCGCCGTCGTCATTCTCTTCTGAAGCTTCGAAGCCGGCTTCAGAAGAATTTTCGGGTTCATACGCCGCATCTTCAAGGACCATATGACGGTGGAGGACAAGCATGGAATGCCACCAGTGGTGACCTTCGATATCTTCATCGGCAATTTGCTCGTCGACGTGATTATCACAATCCACACAGAGGAAATAACCTTCGAAAGTCATTCAGTGTTTGGACCCGTCTTATAAACTGTGAACGCACTTTGGCACGAATGGTGCATGCATTTATAAAATGTCGTTTTACCATCAAGAGAGATCGGATTTTCACATTTGTTGCACAGGAAAGGAGTGGTTTTCGTGATATCATCTCGGTAAGTTAACCCGAGATAGCTCATATCTTGCTGGACTTCGGCTATTGCGTATCGCGCCTCCAAAGACAACCAATCCCGTTGGATTGGAAACGTTTCATGGGCAAATCGTAGCATAGGATGGGAGAAATCGTGTTTTTCGAAGATATGTTCGTCTGCAGCAAGCTGTGAACATCTAGAGCAAATGTCCAAATCTGGAGCATATGTCATTCAGCGCGAATTCACCTTTCGAGGTAGGAAATCGTTACGAACCTTTGCATTGGGTGCAGCCATAATAAACTCCTTGGATCGGAGATTCTCCGCATTTGTTGCAGTTTCGACTGATGTGAAATTTAATAATGCTAAATTTGAAGCCAGAAAGAGATTGGGGGCAACATACAAGGAAACTGGCAATTTGTCACGCTCCTCCTCCGATTCGCCATCGCTAGTCTCATCGTCTCTACCCTCATCTTCTGAATCCGGGTCATCATTCCAGGAATATGGAATCTTTGCTGGTATTTCATTTGGAGGAATTGATAGAACGTGTTCTTCCCAACTGTCATATTTCAAATAAGCCTGAGGGGGCTGATCCAAAGGGCGAAGTGGAAACTCTTGTAGCAAGGTGACTTCGTCAGTGAGCAAGCGATACACATCGATTGTGCGGATCCAGGGAACTTCTGCGGTGCTTGGATCCCCATCGGGTTTTGCGACATCAATAGGATACCATATTCCACCCGAAAAAGTCTCGAGGTCTGATTTTTGGGCTTTTACAATCAGCAAAAGAGTGTCAGCGTAACATATGAAGAACATTCCACAACCGCAACTTACTGCGCAATGATTTAACGAGTTTCATACACATCCCTCTCAGAAAAAGCAGCGGGGATAAAATGGGACTCATTTCCTGTATATCAATTGTAACATGCGAGCAAGCTTGCATGACGTTATATACGTTTTCGAGGAGAAGAAAGCTAAGCTGCAGCACATACTATGCATACGGAGGTTAGCTTCATAGCCGAGAAACTTAGCGACACTCACTTTCTCCAGCGTCTCGTCCCCATATAGCAATTTGAGGGTTTCCTCGTCCTCGATCGCCCATTCGAGAGATGCCAATTTTTGCCTCCATGTGTCATCATGCTTTTTGATTTTCTCATGAATTAGTGAACGGAGCTCAGTCGGGGCGACAGGCTCATCGTAGGAAGCCGTTGGCACCCAGGCCAATAGTTGGAAGAAGGGTACGATCTCGGAGGCAGTGAATGTAACAAAACCACGATTCGAAGGAAGAACTGCGTGGCGAAGGCGCGTTAGTATGGACTCAGGAAACAATGACACATCCTACCTTTTTGTTGAATTTCCATCATGGAAGAAAGAATATTGTGGATTCGCCTTTTGTAGATTCGAGTCTCATAAGCTTCGCCTATAAGGAGGGAAATTAGTCGAACATTGCTTATAACGAGTCCAACTTTTCGCACCAAGAGCCGCATATGCACACCACTGAGGAAGGCTCCATCCTTCTGGCATCTGGTCCGTAAAGGCATTTATCTCACTGATCCTGATGAAGCCCGAGCCGTCGCAGTCAATGGCAGATATTATACGTTCTTTATATCTGGCGATAGGATCCAGCGTCCATGCATCGATATGATTGAGAACGCCTAAGCGAGTTAGGGTGGTGACCTCAGTCAAGTTCTCTTTCTTCATTTCGGCTTCTTCATCCGTTGAAAGTCGAAGATTTTTATCGTTCTCTTCATGAATCGATATTGCCTCGAATCCATCTCGTCCAGTAGTGAAGTGATCACGGTAGTATTCGAATAATGCACTCGTAAAGTGATTATTGTCAACGCAAAAAATCCAGTTCTAGTAAATATGCATAAGATTGAATTTCTTAAAAAGGACATGGTAGACATACCATTTCTTTCCATAACGCCTTGAGATCCTGAGCAATAATTTTGTAAGTCGTCTTATGCAAATAATGGAACGAAAGACAAACTTTATTCTGAAGGCGATCGTAAGGCCCCGATAGACTTCGAATGACACGATCGGCTGAATTGTCAATGGCTACTTGTAGCTGTCGAGTATGATATTTCAGCCTGAGCTCAAACCTTTCCTGATTTTTTTTGCAAAGTGTTTCAAGTGGGAAATAAATTTCCTTCTTCAACTGCTCGGTCTGATTTAGAAGAGCGTCTTTGAGGTCTGCCTTGGCTCTGGAGTCGTCCTTTCCAGCTATCTGGGAGCTCAACGAATCTTCATCAGTCTTGATAAGATCTTGAAGGTTTTCGGTATCCTGGATGAAATCTGAGTGGCTTTTACCAGATTCCCGTAATTTCGCCATGAATTGCTTCTGTGGTTTATCCTTCGGTGCAAAGAACCGTGAGAGGGCGAGGTCCATTGTTTGCCATAAATTGCCAACATCTGACGCGATCTGAATTGTCAACATCTGTTGGATGGAAACCTGAAAACGCTGGAAATTGGTGGCATGTTCGAGTATCCTCGCCCTCCAATCTTGCGCTCTTATAAATTTGACTGACCAAAGATATCTCATACATCAGTGCCATTATAAGGTAAGATATCATTGAGGCACGCACTGGGGCTACTTTGTCCAGAGAATGTGTCCATGGTATTCCCGCATGCCCAGATTTCTTGCTCGATGTCATGCAAACAGGCCTCGAGCTTAGAGTCTGTGTGTAAGCCTTTCTCGTCTTCCTGTCGTGCTCTGCGCTGCTTCAAGAGTTGATCGACGCTTCAAACAAAATTAAAAAATGTGAATATGTATGCTGGGTGTGGCATCCGATTAAGGTATTAAGCAACGGCTTACTCCAAAAGTGTGGCCATCATATCGGATTGCGATACGAACAAAATGGTTATGCGTGAATCGTTTTCCTTTCGAACTTCCACAAACGTCACTAAATTTTTAAAGGTTGCAACGACAGCTGATAGCAATAGAGCGTTGAATACAGGCTATTCAGTGAGATATAAAAGATACTATTTACCTTGCGCGATAGGATTGAGCGCTGCGAAGCCCTCAAGTATTGGGAAGAGGTTCATGGCGTGCTTCACATATGCGTGGCCTTCCTTTGGTGGGTGTTTCTTGATTCCCTCGTGTGATTTGGTCCACTGCTGATAGTCGTGTTGTAAGTCACTGTTCATAGATGTGGATGTGGTGGATGTCAAAAAAAAAAAAAGTTGCGAGTAATCGATGAGGGCAGCCCTTAGATAGTTGTGTATGAATGCTGATAACTTCTGGCCAGAGAGTCCAGCATATATACGTACTTCCACAAATTTATAACAATATGAAACGATACATAGCCATGTTGGGCACCTTGAATACACAGGCCGTGCAAAGCGCCTGTGCTAATATTAGGCGCATGGGCGCTGTTCGGGCAGTGGCCATCTTGTTATGGTGTGAGATGGTGTGCACTTGGTGTGCACCTCTTGGCAAGAGCACGAACTGGCAATCGGTTCGTGCCAGGATGGAATTGAGTACATCCTTTAAGCAAAGTTGTGCATTGCTCTGGGCGAGATGGATGTCGTAGAAAACTTCATTCCTCCGTGGTGGGCAGTTCTCACCAACGATGTTCCAAAACGTCCGTTTGGCACACAACACCGCCAGAGAGTTCTCACCTCAAATCTGGAGCATCAATTCAAGGGAATCATCAGCATATCAAGTAAAGAAAGATTACAAGAGAGTGTGTATACATAGTATGAACAGCTGCTGCGCAGAACGGGCGCGAGCTGGCAATGAGACAACAATGAGAGTGGGAGAAATGATCGTCAAATGATCATTGCCACTTCCTCTGACCTCAATTTCGCGGCGTGATTTTCCCTTGCCCTCCGAACCCTGTCTTTGCGCCAATGGGTGTTGCGGAATACTCCCATCGCCTCCCAACGTTGTGCATCAGGCCTTCACGCACCGCCTCCGGCCCATTCTGATTCTATATATGTTCTCTTACCAGTCGCATCCGACATGCATGGAGCTCTTTGTGTACGAACATAGGCCCACCAATTCAAGTAATTTATGAATTTCCCATTTCCGCCATATTTCTTATTACTCATCTTGCGAATGTCGCGCAGATCGTCGGCGACTTGACGTAGGTCCTTGGACCGAGCCAGGCCAAACCCAATGTACCGTTTATCAGAAAGCTCCTGGACAGTGCATCTGGAAAGGATAAGAGCGGGAATGTCCCCCTTCACTATATACAAAAGAATCCTAAGGATCTATCGGACTATTCCGCCAAGCGTGGCATTGACGCCCATGCCACCAACCCTGACTTCAAGCTGAGCACATTCAACAAAGTATAGTATTCGGAAGCTCCAACTGCGAAAGCTTTCCTTTTCTTCTTTCTGACGCGATCTTCAGTTCCTCAACTTTGATTATCATTCTCGAAGGCGGCATTGAGATTAAGAATCCATCTTGATCGTGTTTTCCTGATCGTGATGACCAGCCGGCGGAATTCATATGTCATTACCAGTACGACCATCGTTTCCACTATCTTCCGCAATGATATTTTATGTTTTGGAAATGATGTTCAAAGCAGTTCAATGTTTTGTGTCAACCTACGTTGCCTAAAATTGTCAGGCCACTTGCTCTGTTTAAATGCGACGTTCCGGCCTAGGCCTCGAAACTCATTGGTGGTGTCAAAGCCGCCTTCGCCGCCTTCAGTTTCAGAGCCACCACATTTGTTATCAATCGGAGGACCCAAATAGCTCGTCAACGGAAGAGAAAATAGAAGAAACCCATTTAAATTGTAAAGCCTATTGGGAATGCCGTCCACTGGACAAATTTTTTTTTTGATCTAAATATCAGATGGTCAGTGGCCGCCGTATATACAACTAACCTTGAATAAGCCTCGAAACAGGTACATAGATTTTTTGAGAACAGAATGCGATGAAAGGAAAGGTTATAATTGTTATCATAGTAGCTATCAATAGCATTTTCATCAAGTATCATAGAAGGTCGACAGGCTAAAATAGCACTGTGAGAACTCCAATTTGCACTATGTAGAAGAATATCAATCAAATTTTATAGAAGTTTGGCAAAGAATATCATTGTGGACGATTTAATCAATCGTGATCAAGTATCGAACATGTCGGGCTGGGATCAATATGCTAGCCCTGTGACCAACATATACCATTTACTGTAAATTTTACCTAAGGACCCTTATAACGAGGTAGTAGTAGCTGAATGGCTGAATGCCAAGGGCGTCCGTAGCAATAGGGGCCATAGTCAACCAGTGCCTACCCTGTGAAAGGATCGATAATTGCTCGATGCACGATTACTATAAATAGTAAGTACTGCCGGATTCGTCCATTGCTTGGCATTGGTAATCTACGTTGCGTCAAACGGTCAGGCCACAGGCCACCTTGATTTTGAGAACATTAAATGGCCTCAACGCGTCGAAGAGTTGCCATTTCGGCGCCGCACGCAGCACCAGGGAAGACCATGAGACATAGTCGTTGGATGTACAATGGGGAAGCCAGAGGCGGCCGGGATGCAGGCAGCAAGAAAGAGGTGGAAAACAGTCTGGCAAGGAAAATGGATGGGCTGATCCCACATCTGTGGTTGTGGTTGTTATGTAGTGCAGAAACAAGTCGTTCTGAGCACTAAGTAAGTATTGGCTCAATTTGCTGATATATATTTTCCAAATTTCGATCGAAAACTGATTATACCTCTATAAAATCCCTAATATCGCTAGGCGACATTTATATTTAACTTAGCCTCAGTCTCGCCATTTACTCGTAAAATCAATGTTGTTTTTAACATTGAGCCGCTCCCAGAAGTAACAACAGTCGGCCCAAAAAAACATAAAAGACAAGATCAACTATGTAATAATGAAGCAAAATAATACAACGCAAGTTTAAAGAGAAATAATCCGCGTGCCAAAGTCCGCAATCGAATAAGGACATTCGACACTAGGGCATGTCATAAACATCAAAGCTTGTGGAATACCGAGACGGTGGGACAACGCAGCGACGCTGGGTGGTTCGAAATGTCCACTGACGAGGATCTGGAAAGAAACTTGTTAGAGGAAGAAGAGCCAGATATGGAAGTGCAAGTCTCACTAAGTCAATAGTAATCTCAGGGAAAGCTTCGTCAAGGACTGAAGGTGAATTAAGTTAACGCAATCTATGGTCCATGATGCCAAATTTGCTTACTCTTCGCATTTGCCTCCAATTCGGAAGGAATCCCTTTCTCTGCTTCGTAGAAGTGCACAATCTTCAAATATGAGGTCTCCTCGTTCTTACCACATATAAAATCATATGAAACAGATTATTGATCTATTTGAATAGAAAAACAATATAAGTAACCGCAGAGGGGTGATCGTTCCATCGACATACCTCATCTGTCTTCACCAAAATGCACACCTCTTGCCTTCTGAGGCGACTCATAAGACTAATCAACTTCCACCCCAGGCGCGGGTCGCATTCCAATCATGGAGAGCAGGATATTGATCATACACCCAATATACCCACCGTAGTAGACGGACTTTATTCTGCGTCGCGGAGAAAACGGCGATAATGCCGATGAAATACGCCGCGAAATATCTACCAACAAAGAAAAAAAATCACTCCACGACACCAAACAACAAAGCATCGAACAACTCACCCAGCCGTCTGCGGCTTATACGCCACGTTCCCCGCAAACACCACCGGGACAACGATGAGCGCCGCGACGACGACGACGAGCCTCGTCTGCCGCTGCCGGCAGCCGCCCGCGGTTGAACTTGAGCAGCAGGAGCGAGGCCGGGAACAGCGCCATTACGCAGAGCCAGACGAGGGAGAACATCTCGGAGATGATGTTCAGGCTCGCGCCGGCCGTGGCGTAGAGCATCCCGCTGAAGGCGGCGAAGCAAAGCACGGACACGTAGGGGACCCCATGCGGGGCATGAGGTTTAGAAGAATTTCGGGAGCACGCGGTGTAGGGCTAGTTGTTGCAATAGTTCACATGCGCTGAGTATTCCTTGGTATATATTAGTGTTGATGCGTAGTGTGAAACGGAATGGCGGGATGGATACCTGTGAGCACGCCCCCGCACAGAACGACGATGGCGTCGACGACTATCCATGTACGCAGCCACCGCCCTCCTGACTGTAACATCTTGGTCATCAGAAATTTGCGAAACGGACTTTTGAAAACACTGCCTACTGCTTGCGCAAGAACGCTTAGAACATTGGCACCCCGAGGATGACGTCTAGGGGAATCAGAGCCAACACCAGTAGCATCATCACTGTATTCAAAATAATGGCGGGAAGGTGCAAATTCCTGAGCACCAAAGGGTACTTTTCAGGTTTGATCCGCGACACATAAGATGGAGTACCTAGTCAGAAAGAAGACTCAATAAGCTTGGAGGGAACAGGACGTCAAGGGGATAGAAACGCACATTCGAAGCCTGTAAGACCAAGCATTCCTAGGCAGATTCCGTAGTATATTTGGTGGGAGACGATAGCTGTGCTGGTACCGGTAGAGGCCCTCCCGAGGTTCCAATTAGCTTGAACTGACTATTTCCTATTTCACCCCAATGGATCACAGAAGCAATGATAAGGATGATCATAGATACAACCTTAAAAGCGTCCAGGGCTTAACATTTCCTCTCTCATTAGCTAGTATAGTTGTCACTTACGTGCAAAGATAGTACAGCCAGCGTGAAACGAGCATTCTCGCGGACGCCTATTAGACTGACGAGGGTGAACAGTACGAGGATGATGATTGCGCCAACCCAAACGGGGAAGGGAAGGGACGAGACTTCTCCCCCGAGGTAGGTGGCGGCGGTGGCGGCAGAAACAATGGATGTAGAAGCAAAATCTAGTAGAAGCAGAGCTGCGCCGACGAGTGCGAAGCCTTTCGTTGAAACGTTTAGGCTAACCAAGATCATTTCATCAGCTGCGAAATCTCGAAATGCAAAGAGTGGGTTTGATTCACATATATGTATAGGGCCTCCACTAATGGGCAATGCCGATGCCAGTTCTTCCATGATTGGACGCCACAAGAACAGATCAAGGTGGCTATGAATAGCGAAATAGGCGAGCTATTAAAAAGGTGATTGGATGTCAGTTAGCATGTACGGATTTACAATAACGCAAAAATGCCTCACTATATCCCGCCTACAGCCACCACTGCGGCAAGGCATAGAATACACTCCCCAAAACCGCGTTTCCCGCCAACCCACTCGCCAGAAACTGGCCAAGGACCTGCTCTTTCCGTAGAGCTTGAACACGCGACAGTCCTTCGTTGTAGTCTTCGGTTGAGAGCTTTAGACGCGTTATTGAGCCCCAACCAGCAATTCGAACGAGTTCGTAAGGTTGATGAATCGCGATGGGTATGTGCTGACGCTCTTGAGCCCGAATTATCGGCTGGCCGCAGACGTTGGTGACGGAGGATTATCCCGAATTGCGAAGCTGTGAACGAGGGTGGAGGTATCGCGTCATTCGCATTGCGTTGTTCGTGATCGCGTCGCTTAGAATAACATTGTCGTGCGGTCGATGACGCGCGTGCAAGTCACCTTGTGAACGGAGCAATGAGCATATCCAACAAGATGATTTGCTAGTTGCTGATGGCACTTACTTTCTGGCACCGATGGAATGCTTTGTGGGGGTTCTACAGCCACCCACGAGTTCGTCGACGTGTGTTCATGTCGTCTTCGGGCTCCTTCAGTGTCTCTGTCCTTGGTAGGGAACTTTTGCAGGAGTGGCCCGATGCTTCTGTCATGGAAAACGAGGACATTGAAAATAGATATAACTCCAGACGGAAATGGTGTGAGTGGAGAGGAAAGTGGGGTGAAATCTTGAAATGGCTGGAAAGGAGGCGGTAGTGTCGATATCTACGTGGATTGACGCGCATCCTTAGTTCAAAAAAGGAAAGCAGGAATCTCCTTCGCGCAGATCGTTTATAAAGAGCTATCGTTGAGCCTTTTTGAGTTTTGATTCACTTTGGTGGCAGGAAGCAGCTTGGGCCAGCCTGCCACTGGTCGTTTAACGGAAAGTTACATAAGCGTTAGACTTGTTTAGCCTCGAGATCATTGCTTGATGCCATCAAAAGGGTGGGACGACCGGCACTGTCCTGGTGTCCAGCACACGTTCCATTCACCACGACGAGCGCAACACCATGGCCTACGTCCAAGTCGAGGCAGACGACGTCAGTATGCAACAATATCTTCAAATCAGTTTTCTTACACGTTTTCTATCTATCACAGCAACGGTTAGAAGAAGGGCCTGAAGGTCTCCAGTTCAAATGTATGCGCGCAGTCCAGCGTTGTCCTCCATGTTGAGGCCTAATGACTATTTTGATAGCATTCCTCGGCTCAGAGGCATCGAACAACAATCCCAACTCGCCCAGAACTGCTGGAGTAGGAAACGCGGACAGACGTAAGTATTTCTGTGCTCGTCTGTACAAGTCACACCGTTGTGCATGCAACAGGATCTGATGTCATTGGATTACCCCAGGATATCTAGCAGACGAGAATCAAAGAAAAGGCAGCGGAAGCTTCTGGAATGTTGAATATATCAACCCTACTTCGATGTGGACACCCACACGGTATGTCTTTGCTTGCTATCGAACTTCAAAGCCCTACTCACTTTTGAAGGTGTTGCAAAGATGTTACACCACTCTCATTCCAACAGAAGCGCGAACCTATATTCCAACACATCTCAACCCTCCTGACCTATACGGACCTTTCTGGACACTCACGACCCTCATATTCGCACTCTTCCTCTCGTCCTCCTCTGGTGCTTCCATCGCCAAATACCTGTCATCAAACGCCGAGTATGACTACGACTTCCAGCTTCTCAGTATCGCAGTGACCATAGTGTACTCTTATGGCCTTGCGGTGCCTGTCCTGCTTTGGCTAGCGCTTCGATACATTGGTGTCGGAATGGAGTGTGATAGAAGCGCTATCGTATGGGGTTATGCTCAATTCGTTTGGATTCCTGTCGCAGTTAGTTTCGACGATTCTTCTGACCGATACCTCATATTGATGAATCATATCTGTACTTTAGGTTCTCTGCGTCATTCCAGTACCCATCGTCCGTTGGGTGTTAGTAGCCCTAGCCTTCGGGCTCTCGGGCTGGTTCCTTGGATCAAACATCTATCCCATCCTTGCATCTGTCAGTTTTTCTCGATTTTTCTACCACATCTCCATCTCATTATCCTTCCCACCAGGCCGAAGCAAAAGCAACGCGGTTGCTCATCATCCTATTAGGCGCAATCCACCTAGGCATCGCCATCGCCTTCAAAGTGCTGTTCTTCAGCTACTACGTCGTCGATAAAATCGGGATGGACATCCTCTTCCAGGAGATGATGCGGGTACCGGAAATACCACTGTTCCGCGGTGGACATGATCGTTGGGAAGTCAGGTATCTGGTTTTGGATTTTATTATTATTAGATGGGTACGAGCCTTACACTCATCGCAGATTACTTATGGGCGCTGTAATATAGGTTCATTACCACATAATACTATCAAACAATATAAATGTTGATAGGACCTTCCTAAGATTTCTCGAATCATTCGCAATGGCTTCGACATTGCATGCTGGCGACGTCCCCAGATGAGTACTTGTTGATTGTACAGAACTGTTATTCATGCTGGCCCGTCATGATGGGAAAAATACATCAAGAACCTAGCAAGACGTTGCTATTCCCCGTCCGTCGCTGAAATAATTGACCCCTATGCACCTCTATCAGCCGCTCCTTTACTCCAAGAAGCTCTTCTACTTCTTTTTCTTTTTCAGGACAAGGAGCTGTTGTGCCCCTAAAGCGGGCACCTGTTATGCTATTTCAACGGATATTGCGCCATTCCCTTGATTTGTCTATGAACGTGTTCCGTATTAGACTATCCGTGCCTTTTTCTCTCTCGAAAAGCGTATTTGAACAATCTCGATGAATTGGCTTCCATCGACGATCGAGCACTATCGACTTCAAGGACTCTAATCAATCTATTCCGTAGCCTCAGCGCCCTACGTCCTCGATAAATATAACGGGTATGTTTTTTCTAATAAGTATTCGACCCACTTCGGCCAAGGGCCCGGCCAGCGTCGAGAACATCTCAAGAAGGAACTGCCGGCCCACTAGATATCGTGAGTCGTATGTCTGCA